>JAOEHY010004159.1:0-25000 GCA_025447955.1 Psilopsiagon aurifrons | reverse complement strand
CAATGATCCCACCACATATCTTACAAAGGGTTATTGCTGTTTATTTGATTAAGGCAAGGTGGGAAAAGGACTAAGGCACCAAGTCGGAGGCTGGGGGTGCCCGCGCTGGGTTCTGTGCGTGAGCTCTCATGCAGCTCCTGCACTCCTACAAAGCATTTCACCCCTAAAACCACGCACAAAGTTTTTTTCTCCTGCGAACATTTGGCTGCTCATCTACTACAAAACATTTACTTGCTCATTCTGCAGGCTGCAATTTAAGAAGAATAAAAAATCACCTTGAAGGAGATCCTAGAAAGCTGTGGATTCCCACTTTTTCTGCTCCTCTGTTCTGAGTCTTTTCCATTCTGATATATATTCCATTATGTGTCTCTAACGCAGGGCTGATGAATCAGCTCACCTTCCTCCCGCACGTCCCTGCAGCCAAAATCTGCAGCAGGAAAAGGTTTCATGAAGGATTTCCAAACCAGGGAGAAAAAAAAATACAGCGTAAGAGAATGCTGCAAAAGCCTCTCTGCAGCTCGAGAAATAAAGGGAAATGCATTTTGAGATATTAA
The DNA here is from genome assembly GCA_025447955.1 of Psilopsiagon aurifrons. NCBI lineage: Eukaryota > Metazoa > Chordata > Aves > Psittaciformes > Psittacidae > Psilopsiagon > Psilopsiagon aurifrons. The sequence goes on along the minus strand of JAOEHY010004159.1, from coordinate 24,446 downwards.
TAGGGAAAAAAAAGGAACATTTTTTTTAGGCAAAAGAATGTTGAATGCATTCACTTAATACCCAGAGCTGGAGACATGACAATTAGTACATCTGACGTTTACAATGCCGATGTTTACGATGTGAAAAATGGATGGAAAGCGAGCGAAAACGCCGTGGTTTGGGTGAAATATAGCACAGTTTTCTCCAGCAAACACATGAACTTTGCTCGAGCCACTCCACGAGTATGAAAGGGACTGATCTGAGGGTGAAGAATTGAAGTCCTGCAGCACTGCTCTGAAAGCAGGATGCACAATAAGAAACTGCAGCTAAAAAATGTGTTTAATCTAATAAAGGGGTGTTGCAAGAATTGTTGTAAAAGAAAGCTGATGGGGGGGGGAGGCAGCTTTAGGGGAAAACATGAATTTCCAGCAGCACAAATCATTGTGTTATGATACTCTATTTTTTAAAATGCGCCTGAACTCCATTCATAGAATTTAAGTGCTTAAATAAGCACAATAAATGTAAATAATTTACTGCTTTGCAAACAGAAAATTGGGCAGAAAAGTGATTTTGAATAGCGGCTTGGCTTACTATACCCGGTGATTTGGTGCCCTGCAAAACGCATTTGACACTGCTGTTCATTAAGCCAGTGCTATTGAGCCTTCTTCACATTCATTAGTGATTAATTCAGACAGATATTTAACTTAATAAGGTAAGCAAATAAACAAAAAATCACTTTCTGTGCCTTAAGGTTTTTTGGTCGGACCTCTAATTGGTTTTGTGCACTAATTATCAAGATTAACACCTTACACTTTTCTCAGTCCCTATACTTAGAAATTCCCCGTGGGAAAAAAAACAGAGAACCTTGGGGGAATCCCTTAAGTGCAAGGGGTTAAGAGTTTGGCTTTTAAAACCAAGATAAGCAGCAAAATAAAGAAGGAAAGAGCAATTCCAGGTGAATTTAGATAATACCAGGATGAGGAGGCAGGCGCTCACACACGCAATGGCACTGCTTCTTGTGGATATGTGAAGGGAAGGTTTTCAGGGAGGGGATTTGGATTTGTGGACAAATAACTGAAAGCTCTCTGCTTTCTCACAGGGGTTATAATAGTCTGTGTTAAAGCTAGGTTAAAGAGGTAACCATGCAGCCTCCTTCGGCACACCCATTTCTCCACACCAAGAGTTAACCACTGGCCTGGCAAAGTTGCTTTGAACTCCGCTTGCTTCCCGCAGAACCAGGAGACTTGATGTCAGTGCCAAGGCATTGGGACTTCCTTCGCTGTTTGTGGCAGTGACATTGTTCCAAGCATTGCCTGAAATTCCCCTGCAGCCCAGCCCGGCCGTGTCCTCCTCTTACCTTAGGCTCAGCTTAAGGAAACCCTTCCCACTCCAAGCAGAGCCAGGGCTTTGGGTGAAGGGAACAGCACCCACTACCCAGCCCATATTCCTAAGAGCCAGAGCATCATCCCAATGTGCCCAGCTCTCCTGCTACAAGCAAATGTCAAAGTTTATCTCTATTTTATCTTGTTATCCCCTAAGAATACATCACACAAAGTGCTGATTCAGTGTCGCTCTTGGAAAATGTCTCCTCGCCCTCTCTTACTTGCCAAACTAAACACACACCTCAGTTTGCTCCTTGTAGACATGACCAACACCACCAGCATTGGGAAAAGCTTTAGGAAGGGACAAATTTAAAGTTCACCTCAATCCCAGGCATGAGATTCATTAAACCTCATTTAAGCCAAGCCATCCTCACAAGTTGCTGCTGCTGACAGTTTGTCACGACCGAGTGCAATATTTGCTGTGCATTATCCCGAAATATCCGGCAGCCTTGAGAGAGCTAATTGCTACTTTTCCTGCCATGGGAAGTCTCGCACATCTACCTTGCTTCCGACTTGAACTCAGTGTCACTTTCCAGTAGTTTTTGCAGCATTTGGGGATTTTTAAACTCCTTTTCCTTTAATTCTTTTCTTTCTTTAATGGGTGACTGGATAAATTCAGTGGTGGATTTTTGTGACACTAAAGCAGCAGATAAGTCTATGATGCACTCTAGCTATGTGGTTTAAAAATCCCTTACCATATGTTTTCTCACTGGAATGCCTCATCTTGCAAAATTACAGGAACCGAAGCTTAAAAACACAATTAGGTAGTTTAAAATGAAATATTAAAGAAATACCACGTATTTTCTGATATGCCTGCGATGGATTTCCTTGATTCTTCCTTTTTTCTTTCCCACCCTCTTTCTTTCCGGCTTTCTTTTGTATTGTTCTTTGAGTTGTTCAAGGAGCCCAACTGTATTCGATTGCTGTACTAATCATGCTCCACATTTTTCTGATTAGGTTATATAGGCTGTGGTTAAATTATAAATGAAAGAATGAACTACCACAGTACTTGTCATAACAGTATCTTTTATGTTGTTACAGAAGATTGAGGGGGGGAATCAAAAAAGGGCTTACATGATGAACTCTCCTTGCCTATTTTGCGCTCCTTATAGTATCTGTATAGACAAGTAATGCAATTTGTTGCAATGTTTTTCTCAGGTATTCTGAGAACTACAGCACAATCTGTCCACTGAGAAAAATGTGAGAAAACTGAATACATAACACATAAAGATGCATATTGTAGTATAAACTCTGTTGTGCACACAAACATACCCTCTCTGACTCCAGTTCATTCCATTACTATGCTTTAAAGCCCCTTGAACTGCTTTTTCCTTCTGCCATACATGAAAATAATATTTCAGAACTTGAAATGACGCCTGACATGGTTATCTTCTGCACTGCTATACTCACAGCATAAACACAGCCAAATGTGTGTCTGATGATAGTACATATTTTTGTTTCCATGATGTTATTTTAGGCTATTGACTGCAAAAACGATTTTAGGGAGGGCTGGAATTGTAATGATTGAGCTACTTGACTGAAGGCTCACCTTCTGTCTGTGCTGAAGACACTGCTGGTTTAAGAATATAGTTGATATTCCTGACATTAAATATATAGTTTTAGTGTTACAGCATTTTAAGCTTGTTAGTACAATATTTATAGTAATAAATACTAGAAGAATGAGGATTTGGTCTTAAATATTACCCTTTTCTTAAATACATCATTATTTTTTCCTTAAATTAAAGCAGGGAGGTGGATAGGGAGGCAAAGAGGAAAGCCTGCAGTTGTGCAATAGATTAACACCTTGCATTAAGTCCTGCATTTAGCTATTTTCCAATGATTTTAAATCAGAGCTCCTCCTCACTTCTTCACCAGCTTTAAATACAAAGCAAATGCTGTGCCCCGTGCATGGATTGCTTTATGTGCTTTATAGCAGCAGATAAATGGATCCTTAGACATATGAAGGGATTAGTGATGAAAAATCTGATGGAAGGAAATTGCTTTAATTGATGGGCACTGGGTGTAGGCCGGGCAAGGGGCACCCAACATGTGTTTTCTCTGTCAGACATGCCTGTGAGCAGTGCTTTTTGCACCCCTGCAACCAGCCTTAAGGGTTCTGTTTTTTGGGGGCTTTATTGGACGAACTGTCAATGCTTTCTAGGATAACAAATCTTGTTTTATAGCACTTGGTGGAGTTTGGTTAGGGGCTACCTCTGAGCAACATGAACTTGGCCTTGCTGTGTGTCTTACACTAATACCTTCACTCCTGTAAGGAATCAGGGTACTTGAGAAACAGCCTGCAGCCATACAGCTGATTATTTCACCAAATTTGCATCTTTTCAACAGTAATGGGGATGTCTTTCACAAATGCTCCCAGGCTCTAAATAGATGTTAAGTGGCTGTTTCTAGTTGTTTCCCTTCCTTTTCCCCTTGGGCACTCGACATGCACCCAGCCCCTAGGCTCAGGACCCATGGGATAGCCTCCCAGTGGCACCCAGGCACCTCCTGTTTGCAGGATAGATCATAGTATCACAGGATCAGGCACAGAATCCCAGGGTGGTTTGAGCTGGAATGGACCTTAAAGCTCCTCCAGCTCCAGCCCCTGCCACAGGCAGGGACACCTTCCATAGAGCAGTGCTCCAAGCCCCTGTGTCCAACCTGGCCTTGAACACTGCCAGGGATGGGGCACCCTGTGCCAGTGCCTCAGCACCCTCACAAAGCAGTGACGCAGTGGCCAAACCACCTAGGGAACTCAGGTTCCACAGTGTTATATCCCAATATCAGAGTACAGGACCATGGGATCTGTGCATGGAAGTGTTTGCAAGGGCAGGAGCCAACAGGAAACACCAGCTAGGGAAGGCAGCAATGCGTTTGTCACAGGAGCAGTGGGGATGTTGAAGCTGACGGAGATGAGGGCTTTTTTCTCCTGCACATCGTGGGCACATTTTCCCCTGAATAAATAAACCCAGTATGGCTTAAGAAAGTTGATTCCATTGAAGATTCCTGCTATTTATTTCCAATTGTGCTATTTCACTGGAAATCCAAGCCTTATTTTGCCTTTCTTTAAAATGGTCCCTACATCTACCTGACTTCTTATGGATCATTTCCTCCTACAAGGAGGAACAGCTTGTTAATCTGATGCTTTCAAAGAGCTTTGAGATTCAATAGCTTATGTGAGGAGGTTGCTGCTAATAGGATGCTACTGCTCCTGCTATGTGTTGGCCACAGCTGCCGTGTTCTTTGCTGGCAACCCTATTATTTTCCATAGTTAAAGAGTGTAAGATTGGGGTGAAATCATGATAGGAAATCTATGCTGGTCTTTTTCCAGCTATGAACACTGCCTGTGCCTATCACAGGCTTACACCACCTCTTCTCCTTCCCCCTCATTTTGTCCAAAGCAGTGCCAGCCTCATAAAATTTAAAACCTTCCCCACAAACATCAGTAAAATATCAATACTGGTCTCTCTTAAAATCCACAGAAGGAAACTTAAGGATTACAGTAAAGCCTTATCCTTAATTTATCTGTCGTGCATAAGTATTTTAGCACATAATGTTTCTATGGAAGGATCACCCACAATCTGGAGTTTTTCCTTCATGTAGGCACCTTGGGGTGAGTTGAAAGGCAGCAGAAACTCACAGAGCCGTTGTATCTAGTTGAGCACTCATTATAAAATGGATTATGGGTACAGTAAACCGTAAAGACTGTTTTAGAGCCATTAAGGTTCAGCTTGTCACTGCTGACATGGGCGTACTCTTACACCATATATTCCTGACATGTCAGGAGGTGCTTAGGGATGCTTTCATACATGCTTTATTGAAATGACAGGCTATAGCTTCTTTCTCTCTGTATATGTGCATGGCTATATGCTAGAAATCCAAATGAAACTCCTCTTGAAAATAATGAACCCCCTTACACACAGATAACGCAAGCCATCTTAAGTGATAAAGTTGTCATCTTGGTTTTAGTTTTAATATCCTTTGTAATAGAATAATGAAATCACATTTTACCCCTGGAATAAAAAGTGGCTGAAATCAATGAGATTTACACTGGAGTGAAACCTGTAGTTGACAAAATGTAAGTTCAAAACCAAAGCAATTTCAAATAAGAATGGAAAAATGCATCAAATGCTCAGATTTCCCTTCTGAAAATGTTTTTCCATCTCTATGCAGATCAATTGTTTCTCCCAGGCTGAGCCTTTGACTTGTTAGGGCTTTTCGTCTTTCACATCCAAGAAAAACTTTACATACAATTATGGTGCCTTGAAAATAAAATTTTTAAGTGGAAATACCAAGAGAATCATAGCTAAAGAGAGTCAGATCTCACAAACCTTGCAGGTCTAAAATTCATAGTCATTAAATGTTTGGCAAGCAGAAGGAATGTAGGATTTGGTCCTTAATGGCCTTTCTCTAAGCAGTTGCTCCGCAAAAAATGAATTTGAACTTTCAGCTTGTGTGAAACTGGTCTATTCCATCATTTGGTCACAGATCTGAGATAAATATGGGATATATCTCTCTGGCAGATGATGCATGGGTGGAAGAAAGCTCTAAAAGTTGTAATTCACCTTTGGGTAGGTACCAGCCTCCTCACAGAGCTGCAGGATCAGTGATGGTGGTGGTGAGGAACTCCTGCTTGATGCTGTAGTTTGGCTGGAATGAGTTATTCTTTGGTGGTGTTAAAACATAGGTTTGTTTAAATTTGCACAAGCTGCAGGTTTGGAGACCGCTGTAAGAGAGCAGCAGTTAGGAACCGGGGACATCATGGCACCTTCTAGAGTCTGCAACAGGCAAGAGAAACGCAGGGAATGATTTGTATGTAAACCAAATGATAAATTTCAAATGTATTTGCAAAGTGCCCTTCAATGCACTGGAGCTTCCCAAAGTTTGCTCATTTTTTAAACACCTCATTATGAGACATCATTTCTCAGTGCTCACAGGTTCATGGACTTGACCAACGTGCAGGATGGACAGGCACAACTTCAGCTCTGGCAGGGCAGACCATAGCTTCTGCATGAAACCACGATTATCAGTAACAGCAAGAACATGCAGTTTGGGTCAGAAACTCATTGCAGGCTGACAAGCAAGCTGGCATAACAATATGCGTGTGAGCCAAATGTATTCAGGCTCAGAACAGGGTGAGTTTGGTGGAGCCTAATTCACAAATAGCTCCTGAAGTTAAAAAAAACATTTCAGGGGAAATGTACAGGCTTCTGAATGGGGGGATTTTCAGTGTAAAACTTAAAATCACATCGTTTTTCAGATTAGAAAGGTGCGAGACCCACTGTTGGCCCCATAGAAATCCCCCAAAGCATGTGCATACCCAGGCATGCACAGCAGGAGCAGAGGCTGAGGCGCATGGTGTTGAAAGCATCTTCCCAGTGGCATCATGCCTGTATCCTCTCTATAAATAAATCTCATTGCTCTTCCAACGTTACCCTAAAATTGGCCTCAAGCACCACAAAAAATGCTAAAAACAATAATGGAAAGGAGGAGAGGCTGGTGAATGCCAGCCAAACGTACCTGTGCTGGAGGAAAGGTAAGACAGAAATGCCTGCAGTTCTGTTGTGATCCCCCATATAAATCCCTCACCGGTCTTAAAAATTACAGGCAAATGATGAGGAGTTCTGGAAAAGGTTCAAACAACCATTTGAACTGTGCTAGAAAGCCAGAGAGGCTGGAAAAGGGGAAGATGTGCAGGGCAATGGCATGCTCTGTGAGAGAGGGCTGGTACAAAGAGTACTGCCAGACTGCACCACGGGAGGGATGGAGAGAGGCATAGGGCACAGAAGCAGTGTCATGGACCAACATGAACCCCATGGAAAGGTAAGGAAGGAGGAAAAGAGGCAACGCCATCAGGTGCTGCTCTCCCTGCAAGGTATGAGGCAGGAGGTGGCATAGCTATTTCCAGATTAGCTTAGAGCTGGTGACAAGGGCATAGTACCTCTGAATAAAAAGCTTCTTGGGAATTCAGAACACTCCTCCATTCCTTGATTTAAATGAGCATTTTGTGGGTGGAGCAATGGGAGCACAGGTTGGAGGCAGATTGGGAACACCTGCATAAGGAAAGCCAAGCCCATGCAAAAACAGATGAATCCTCCTCTCTGTAGTTAAATTCCCCTCCAAGAGGCCCTATTGCCCTTTGGACCATTGGAGAAGAGACCCTCTGGCCATGCACTTCTTTAGAACAAGACCTGCTGCCTGTGCTTCCTGCAACAGGTGCCTGGCTGTAGGGAGGAGGTCAGGTTCATCTCTGATGTCTGTATTTATGTGACACTGATTTTTCCAAATTGCAGTGGTGCACAGCACATCACAGCGTAAGCTCTGAGAATTCCTGGCTACTGATAGCATGAATTGATTTCAGCACAGAACATTGAGTTTTAGAGGCCCTCAAACATGCACATATGGAAAGATTTTTGAACCTTTGTTTTTAAAGACAGCTGACATTAGGCTTGGGTTGTATCAGCTCCAGTTAGTGTCGAAGAAATGCTGATGCTTCCTGTGAGTGTGAAGCTTGTGAGCAGCCACCTCCAGCCCAGCAGACAGTAGACAGGTTGGGGCATACACAGAAATTGCAGGGAACATGAGATCTTTCAAACATATTTCAGGAAAATAACGAGTTTTAATTTTTGGCATGGTGGTCACTGATGGAGGCATCACCTCATTTATACATAGGCATCAGAGAGGAAAATCTGCAAAGGGCACCTGAGGATGTGTGTGGGGAAGGGGCTGCTCATACTATGCCCTCTTTTAAAACATGGAAATGCTAAGGGTGTTTTTTTCCTCCATGATGAAAGAAGGAAATAGAGGAAATGTTTTGACTTGAAAAGAAATTTTCCAGCTCCCTGTGAGGGTCCAGTGCTTTTATTAAGCGAAGCAGGAGCTTTTCTTGGGAAGGTGGTGGACTGGGGAGGAGAAGGGCTGAGGACACCCTGCAGCCTCCCCTGTGCACCCCAGCCTGGGCAGGAGCCAGCAGGCAAAACTCATCAAGGCCTAATTATGGTCTATCCATCTTGTATTTACTTTAGAAATTGCTTCACGTTAATTAAAGATGTTACCTTTTAAAAAGTCTGCTTCTGCCACATTGAAATGCTTTGCTGTTTGTGATGGGCTCTAAATGAACGGGGAAAGAATGTTTGTGTTAGACACTTGTATTTGTGTTTTGGCAAAATTCCTTGAATAAATTAATAGATTGTATCATTAGGCTCAAATAGTTATGTATTAGGATACCCACCAGATAATTTAAGCAAATAGCTAATAAGATAAGTGTACAATGCTCTGTATCTGCACACATGCAGATATTCTATTTGAACTTAAAACACAATTACTTATCAAATGTCTCCATCGGGGCTTCATGCTGTAAAAGAGCCCGTTGGTAACACAGAGAGAAATTACTGCAGTCGCATGAGGCGTCTCCAAACTGCGCTCTATATTTTGACTTTTGACTTTTTCTTTCTCTGGTAACCCCATTATTTTTGTCCCTACTCAGAGCTCTGACCTGTGCTACATGGAAAGTTTAGAGATGAAGTCATTTCTGGTTTGAGTTACTGGAGAGACTTTAATTCATCCAGCTGTGCCTGCTCAACAACAATTCCAGCATTCAGCATTGACAACACACCATCAGCGAGAGAAATCAAACAGAAAAGGCAGTCAGTGATGAAAGGAACACTTAAAAACGGCTCTCATTTGTAGAATTTAACATCATCAAAACACTAAATGTAAATATGAACAGAAGGAAAATGCAAAACTCATCAGTCAAGGTATTTCACAAGAAAGAAATAGTTGAGGTTTTTTGGACAGAAAGTTAATGAAAATCCCGGAGGAAATACCATTGAACATAAAGGTGTATCTTCAAGAAAAATTGCTGGATACTTTGCTCAAAAGAACCTTGCATTTTTAAAATACATGACATGTTTTCCTTGTTGAATATGTGTTTAAATTCGTGTTTTACTAGTAAGAGCGGGAGAGAAAAAGTCCTGCAGTTCCGAGGAAGCCAGGAACGCTGCCTGGGAAGGAACAGCTATGCCTCAGTCATGAGGCACTCTGCGATCAAACAGAAAGTGTTTCAGGATTTCTGAGAGCAGTTATTCCCTTCAAAATAGTCCTTTAAACCAGCGTGTAATTAATAAATATTCCATTGCATGTTATTGAATGGCCATTCCAAGCAAAATGAGGGAGTAAGAGATCTTTTGAGCAAAGCCAGAGACAAAATATAGATCTGCTATCTGGTATTAGAGGGTGTAAAAATAATTTCTCCTGGAAGCTTTTTTCCTTTTCAATCAATAAGATCTAAGAGAAAGAGACTGAACTTTCTGTGCTGTTCCCTCATTGCTTTTGATTATGCTGCAACTGTCTTTTGGCAGAGGTGATGGCGTTGATGCCGATCCAGAGTGACCGTTCCCAGGAGGCAAGGGAGATGCTCCAGTGTGGCTGGAGGAAGCACCATACACCCAGAAGCATTTCCATGTCCAGCTAGCATGGGACCATGTTATTGTAAGAAGAATAGCTGGAAGTGGGAATAAAACCCCCCTCATCTAGTGGTAAGTCCCAACATCAGTGCTATAGCCATAGCAGCTCACATTGGCACATCTTTTTCAGGACAGGAATGCCCTCTAATGTGTTGAACAGACATCTGCATTTCAGTGTCTCTCTCTTCGCTTTAGGTTTGGCATAAGTAAGTTTCATTTGTTTTAACTGCCTTTTAAGTATAGAAAGAAAATTCTAGTAGTTGGACAGGAAGAAAAATAGCGATTGAGCATGCAAATCACTTCTTTTCCCTTTAAACAATACATACTCTGCTGCCTGCATTTCCCCAAAGATACCACTGCAGCTACACATGGTTGAAGTCTGTTTTAGCCTTATATAAGGCAATGTGACAAATGATTTAGGGGGAAGTAATCTCTAATCAGTATAACTTCATACCACACAGCACAGAGTTATTGTCAGTTTAATTCTGTCTCCTCGACACAAAAACTCTGAAGTGTTTCTTCCAGTTGAAGTTTTGTAGCTGAATAATAAATAAAAGAGGGTGCAGTACAAGTACTGCATAATGTAATTGTACCCTCTTTGTTCTTGTCAATCAGCTTTAACACAAGTTAAGTCGTCGTGGATGTCATCGTGATCATATTCATGGTAGACGGCTCGGAGTTTCGGTCGTCTTCTGCAACAAAGTTCCTTTAATGAAGAAGAGTGTGGTGAAGGTTTCAGGTGCTTTATAAAACTTTGACTTCCGTCCTCCTACAAGGCAAGAAAGCACAATAATGCATGCATGAATTGCCAATAAATCAAAGGCCTGCTTTTTTTTTAATTCCTATTTTGACATGTACATACATAGCATTTTTAAGAGATAGCTCCAAGGTAGCTTTTCAGTCCTTGATCAGATCATGAATTTAATTAATTCAGTGTAGACATGTCATAGATTTAAACCCTTTAGAATTACATTTTTAATACAGATCTAACATTTAATGTCCTTTTTCATTTTTTTCGTGAGAAGTAAAAAAAATCCTTTAATACTCTGGCAGCAATTTTTTTTCCCTCTTATTATGAGACTGTGGCTCCTTCCTAATTATGTGGCTGCAAATTATTTACTGTAGTTTTAAATTAAGGAAGGAGACAAGTAATCCAGTGTAAAAAACACTGTTCCAACTTCAAGAAGAAATGAGTGTATATGTTTAATTTCTCTTTAGGCATACAGCTGTACAGTCACTGTATAATGGAAGGTTTGAGACAAAATGGTCCCCCACCACCTTACCTCCGTGTAATGCAATTTAGCTTCATTAAATTACTGGAGGGCCAGTTACTTAAGCAGAATATTGATTTTCAGTCTGGGCCATGTTTAACATAATTCTGCGTAGGCAACAGCTAATTCTGCATTTGAATCTCGCACCCTAATGGAATTACACGATGCGGCTGACCATGGGCAAGGCAAGGCAGGGCTGGGGGCCGCTGCTCCCCCTGCCCACCAAGCCGCCTTTAACCCCTTCTTCCTCCACGCTGGCTCCATGCACTTCAAACAGCTCCACTGACAAATTTCTTGTTTCTTCCACAGAGCTGCTGTCTTTCATCTGGGGATGTGTAGCCCCGAGCTAGGTTTTGGTACTGTAAAGTATCTGTGGGGCTATTATATTTTTCCTCAGCAACCTATAACTTGGACTATATAGCCACAAAGCTGAATAGAGGCAACGCAGAGTAAGGGATTTCCTCCTGTTCCTCACCCTGAATACCATTTTCTAAACTTGGCAATTAAAGGATGATTTTCAGTTTAATTCAGACCTAGTAGAATGAACCAACTCTGCTTAGGGAAAGTGTGTTCTTTACATTGCTGGCATGAAAGCTAGTCATTATTTTTATTTATTGTTCTGTTTAATGATGAGATACAGTTTACAAGCCATTGAATAATAATAATTTAAAATGGTTCCCTGTGAGTTATAGTTTGTTGGTGTCTTAGAATTTAAATAGTGTGTGGGGAGAAATAATGGTTATCATCCACATTAATGGTGGGCATCATGGAAGGGACCTGGTGCTACCACAGTAGGCTTGAGATTTTGAGTAACAGGGAATAAGTTTGGCTCTTGCAGACCTAGATTTCAAAAATCACCTGCTCACTGGAATCCCTTAAATAGAATCAAAATAACAAAATACCAGGTAGGGCTTTAGTTGATGAAGGTTTTCATTTTTTAAGTTTAGCAGCTAAACTGTCCTCTCAGCTCTCAGTCCTTGGGGAATGAAACATTTCATCCCTGCACAAGTACCAAACACTGTCCCTGTTTGTTTGGGAAATTTTGTGCAGAGTTGGGTTCATAAGACCTTTTTTTTGTCTTTCAGAAATACTGATGCATGGCAGAGAATTGCTTGAGGGCAGCTTAAAATGTTAGCTAGGAAGAGCATCCTCTTTAAATGAAATTATTGTGGCCACTATTTTGTATGCAGCTCGTGCTCCTCTCAGCTCCCCAGGAATAAATTGATTTAAAAAGTTCTTGCTACGGCATTCATGCTGCAAAAAAGTTGAGTTCATGCTTAACTTCAGCTTTATGCCCCATTCTATTGACTTCAGTGAATTTCCTCAGCAGCTGTTGGTATTTCCATTCATTCAGGTCATGGTCCATATCCACCTACATCTGCTAAAACAGACCCAAGATGTGGTGTGCAGAGGGGTTGGATTCAGGAACCAGGGGTTTGCTCCATGGTGAGCAGATTTGGGAAGGAGGAAGAAAGGCAGAAGGCAAACTTGGATGCAGCTTTGTGTCCCTGTTTGAAACTTTGGGTTGCAAGACCTCAATCACTTGGACAAGTTGACCAGAGCCAGTTCCTAGGAGTGTGCCATGTGTCATAAGCACCAAGACTGAATTTTGCTGCAGTTGAAAGCGGGCTTAGGAGGAGGAATTTCAGAAGGGCCTTTAAAGGGACATTAGCAAGTTTCATGTCTTATTGAAGAAAAGCTTTACACTAGACTGGATAGCCCTTCAAACAGAATCAACATCACCAAACATCATTGGGGCTGCTGGTTTCAATAGGCATACCTAAGCAGAGGATGTAAATGGCAAAGTGCCATGCAAGAAATCTGGCAGAGGGTGCTCTGAGTGCAGGCAGATCCCAGATATAGGGGCAAGGACTGGCTTGTGAGGCACTCACCCTGCTCTGCTCCCCTCTGAAGGTCCCTGAGACCCCTGAGCAGCCTTGTCCCACAGCCAGTCGTGTTTTCTTGGTTTCAGTGGAGTCCTGAGGTTTTGCAGACCCTGCTGCTGCTGCTGCTGTCATCAGAATGCAAATTACAGCTGGCTGGGGTGATGCTGCTCATGTTAATTCCTTGGGACTGTGTCTCTCACATGCTCTTTCCATTTTCCCTCACAAGTACAACACTGTAGTTAGCTGTTATTTGAACTGCCTCCGTGTTTCAGACTGGGGGAAAATATGCAATATGCAAACCCACTTTGTCATTGGGAGTCAATAATTGGCATCAGGTGCATTACTTAGCATCCTGTCACAGATTTGGCATGTCACCTGATTGATAACTCAGTGCTTTCTCACGACATTGAACATAATTTGTTCCCTATCACATTTGCACACATGGCCCACGGTCCTTTGTTACTCTATGCCCTATATCTTTGCATTTCATAGGTGGTAAAGGAGAGTGCTCCCTTTCCCGTGCCTTGGCACTTCCGTGCTGTCATATTTCTGATCCCGAAATGGTGGTGTAGCGGATGAACCCGTCTGTTTGGATTAACTGTGATGAAAGGGAGAGGGCAGGAGATACCCAGGGAGGCCTGCGCTGGTGGAAAGTGAATGAAAGCAGCTAACTTAAATTCTTTCCCTCTTCAGATTTACGCTCGTTTTCCACCACTTTTTATCCCACTGATCCAACGTCAAGGAGCTCCGCTGATTTCAGAGGAGTTACTTAGAGGAGGGGGTGCTTGCCATTATATACAAGGTAGCAGAATCTGGCCATATATAATTAATACAAATATGTGCATAATTTACAGCTGCCCCAGGAAAGCCTTAAATTACATGATAACCATGCAGACACTGGCCTAGGAAGGAAAACATGGGGAGTCTCTATTAGTGAAATTAATTATATGTAAGATTGTCTTCAATAACCATGTGGGAATGATTAAGTAATCAGTCAAATAAAAGATTTAATAACAAATTCTCTATCAATTATACAAAAACACCCAGTAAAAATTAAGTAAAAAATATTTTCAACACATTAATATTAACAGTTCTGAAAATATTATAACATAATTAAGTGTAATTTCTTGTAGCAAAACACACTCATAATAGCAAAATAAACAAGCCCTTGAATAGTATTTCCTGAGGAAACTCAGCAGCTTGAGATGTGTGATGGCATATGGAGGCTTTGGACCAGGCCAGCTGAAAGCAGAATATGGGACATGGGTCCATGGTGGCGGCGTCAAGTGCGCAGGTCACAGCTGCCCCTGTCCCAGGGTCCAGGCACTAAGAGATAAGGAAAACCAACACAGCTGGTCTGCCAAAAGAGGGGGAAAATAAGCTGGAGGCCTGGAATAACTTAGACCGCACCTGAAACTGCTCCAAACACAAATGCTGTATTCGTTGTTTCTGGAGGATTTTATGGGTCTGTATGCACCTCTTTTCTCCCTTCTGGCATGTATTCTTTTTAATTTGACTGATTAAGTTCCCTTTCTTGTCACTATTGCCCATTGTGCCACCAGGGATGGGAGCCATCTCATTTCTTGCAGCCTTCAAATAGCTGGGCATCTATTTCAGGCTTCACGTCCAAAGTATTTCTGCAGTTGATGGGGGGAAAGAGAGAGTTTTACCCATGTCTGTAATGATTGAATTAATTGTGCCATGGAGTCATTTGCTTCTCTTTATGTTTTAGATGACTAACTTTTACTAGAAATCTGAATTTTTTGTGTGACTGAAGGTCAAGGTGAAAAGACACATCTGATAGAGTGGTCCAGAGCTCACTGAAGTCAATGAGAATATTTCTATTAACTTTAGTAGGTTTTAAACACAATTATGCTGCAATTTCTTAAAGGTAAAATGCTCTGGCTCTAGTGTAGGAATAGCTGTTGTGGGCTGTATTAATAACCCCCTGCTCCAATACCTGATCTCACTGACTAATAGCTGGTGCATAAGGATGAATTAGGAATGGTGGGACCTAGAGTGAGACTTTCCTTGTCTGTTTTCCTGTCTCCAACACTCTGTAACCTGGGGACTTCCCGAGCCAGAGGTTGTGTTTAACAGCCTGTGAAGGACCGTCTACATTTAGAAAGTGTCTGAAAGAAATGAAAACAATACAGATCAGCCAGAGGTTTGTGTTTGGCCTGAACTGCGTCTTTTTTTTCTCCCTATGGAAACATTGAAATAGTGGGATTTGACTTAAGCGTTCCTATGCAACTAGGAATGAGCAAGTTTTTGTGACGTCCTTTGCAATAAGACCCCATCGACCCAGCTAACAGATGCTGCAGGAGTTAGATTTTATCCCTGATAAGCGTAGAAGTAGAATTTGAATAAACAATTGGGAGTGAAAGACTTCACATTTCAAGTGAGAAAATAAATTGCCTTTTAAAAATGTGCTTACTAGAGACAAAGAAAGATAATATTAAAAGGAAAAAAAACCTTCCTGGTACATTTGAGCAGTCTCACAGCAATTCCATACTAGCACTTTGTGTGTTTCTTATAAAAACACATTTTCCTTTGCAGGTAGAATGCAGCTATACGAAATAAAGAAAGGTAGTGAACTTATTATTCTGTAATTACCACAGTGTTTGTTCCAACATCAAGATTCTGGATGCTGTGTTTTCCCAAAATCAAACAGAAAACTCTTTCTACCCTTCTCATAGCGAATGCTAAATAGGAAGGAATTGACATCTGCTTGGACTTGCAGAGTTCTATTTATCTTCAATATTACACAGGCAACAGCTCAAGTGGTAATTGTGCTTCCGAGTAATAGTTAATTCGTCAAAATTCTGGAGTTATATATGTGTTCTACTAAGCTGCTTGGAGGTCTTGAGTCTAGAGAGTGCTGTAATATTTTCAGCAGGGGTATATAGTTAAAATAATGTGGGGTTTCTTTTTCTTTTTATCAAAATCTGAGAAATAACCTGCCAAACCAATCATTCTGTCCCGGGGGTGTGCAGAAGGCCTGGATGTTAATTGCATTTAACCTAGAACAGCAGAGCATTTTTTTTTCCCTTTATACAATAACTAATATGTAAACTACTGTTGCACTTTGAAATTACTTTCACTTAAATTCTATTATTGAAGCTCCACAGTGGAATATATCCAGGGTCCATTTCATTAAAAAGGACTAATTACACAGGAACCATGCAACAAACCCGCCAATCTTCCTTAGTATGGCTGGAAAATGAGCATTCAAGAGATACAGCACACTTATTTGTCCTGGCATTCCTGAAGGAGGTTTATGCAAGGGTGCAGTTGAGGCCATAAATGAAATTCTGGTTGGTAATGAAGGGACACTTCTTTTTTTCCCCATAATAGCAGGAATTTACATGGATTGGCTGACAGCTAAGGCAGTGGAAATACCTACCTTATAATTTCCAGTGATAAAAAGCCAAGCAAACAAAAGGCAGTGCTTCAGCACCAGACCCAAACACGGCGTGTACTTCCACTGTGTGACACACTCATGGTCCTTATGTTTATTTATCCAGACAACCTGAAAACTCCATCAATTTTCTGTTGGAGACTCACAATAAAAATACACTTTATGTAACAAAAATATAAACTGGCAAGCTGATCACAGGCCAGATTCTAGGATAACAATGTTCCTGTAGCAGTCTGCCAGCTTGCTCTGATTCAGAAGCCAGGCAGCCCTGACACCAGCATCCATGAGCAGTGATGCTCGGGACGGATGGTGGGAAAGGATGGTGGGATTTCCATGTTTTTTGCATGTTCATCTGTAGAAACGCTATTTCTGAACTCTGGTTTGTGATTTTTGGGGCCTGACAGGACGTAGGAAGCTTTGGTAGGTGCTCAGGAAGGGGCTGTACTGTGTTCCATGGGGATGGTGATAGATGCGCTGGGGTAGATGTTGCTTTAGCAGTTGGCAGCTGGTTTCTGCCTGAAATCTCCCCCTGCTCTGCTCACATGCATCTCTCCCAGCATTTAGGAAATGCCTTGTTTAATTAGTGGTGGGATGAGTCAAGTCCTTACCAACACTGAGATACTTGTCATGACTGGGGCTCTGAAACAGCAATGAAGCACCACTTATATTAGAATCTGCTTCAGATTTTAACAGCTTTTGTTTTCTACTTTGACTTTTCTGCTAATATCTTTGATGGAGCATAATAAGGGCATGCTATGGCATGCCTAAAAGTCTGTAAACTGAATCCTCGGCTGGGGTTTTGCATTTGGATGTTTCCTGTCTAGACCAGCAGTGGCTGTACCTGTGGCAAACACACATTCACTGGTATGGGGAATATTCCTATGAATATTTGCATGTACATTATTTATTGCACATTGGATGTGGCTGTCTCATCCCTGGCAATGTTAAAGGTCTATAACTACTTTAAAGTAATGCATTTTGCATTACACTTTAGTCTGCCAAAGAATGAAGGAATATGCTTATGGAAACCATTCCTCCCATCCTGCTCAGGACTATGCTGTCCCTGCTCCCCCAGTTCCTGGGACAAGGTTTTCTATGGGTTTTGTACCACAAAAAGCAATTTCCCTTTCCATGTTGAAGGACTGGAGTCTGCAGTGGGGTTGATCATTCCCCAGCCAGGGCTCCTTGGAGACCAGCTGGGAAAAAAGAAGCAGCAAGGCTGAGGATGCCAGAATTTAAAAGTCCAGGTCCAAGGTGTGTGTTTGAAACCTGCATGCAGTCTGGCTTCTTGTGCCACCCTGTCACTGCCAGAAGTCACAACGGGAGTGAGAATAATACGCAGTTCTTCTGTCTCACACATTTATGCATCCATGAATTTGACATAAGAGCAATTTCAGCTCTTTTTTTTCCCCCACTGGGATAGTGAAAAATAAACACTTAGCACAAGAAGCAAGCCCATGAACATGTAGTCAGTCTGGTCCTCGAGTAAGGTCCATTAAAACATTGCAAAAACATTAAAGTTCCTAACATGATGGTTTGTATTTCATTAGTAATGTGTTCCTGCCAAAAATGTGAGACCTTTATAACTTGTTGGCACTGAAAGTACAACTGACCTTGTGCTGTACTGTAATAACTTCTTGTTCTATAATCCATCTTCTCTAAACAGTTTTGTTTTGCCCTGGATGCACAAAGACAAGGAGCTTTGGGATGGAACTTAGCCTTGGTCCTTGCAGCAGCTGCAGAGCCCATAGCCACATTGGGCTGCATGGGGATACGGGCTGCCACCAGCCAGGAGGGCAGAAAAGTGGGAGACAGGCAAAAGAAGTTCAGTCTGGAGTGATGGAGCTTGGGACCAACACAACATCCTCATGGATAGTTCCTAGGATGCTGGGTGTTTGGCTGTGTGATAGGAGACTGGGATGTATGCTTGTCACAGGTGGAGAAGAGACATGGTATCCTTCAGGCAGAAGCAAGAGGACCCCAGGAAAATGAGATTTCTATTCACTGTCTCCTGATGCTTCTATAGAAGGTAACATAGGCTAAACGTTACTTGTAGTACAGATTAGATGCTGCAAAAAGAGGTACTATAAATTTCATGAGGCAGGGAGAATTCTTTTGTACTTTATAAGAACAGGGTATGGAAGTGTCCATGTCCTCCACACTACTGAAATAATACTGGTAATAATAATTGCAACAATAATAATAATACTGGTAATAATAATAATAACAAAAAAAATTTATAATAACAATAACAACAATGCAGCAATTATACTTGTGGATGTGAAGACAGAGAAATATGTGATTTATACTTTTTCTAGCCTTCATCTTGCCAAGGCAGATGAAACAATTTCTGTTGCCTTGTCTAGGCAAAACTTGTTATCTTGACAAGTAAAAACACAGAAAACACTTTGTTAACAGACCCTATTTTGTAAAATGCTTTTCTGGTAAACAACACAGTTGGTTACAGTATTCATCTGAAGGCTATCAATGCTTTGAAAGATGCCTCGGTGCATGCTGCACACTCAGCTCTATCTAAATAATCTGAATGTCCTAATGTATTGATTTGTGCATTATGCTCATAAAGACATTATGTTTGAACTTGATATGAAATAAAAGCCTTTGGTCAGTCAATACTCTTCAAGAAAGCACTTCAAAGATTTTGTAAAAGGGTCACTGACCTGTACACTGAGGTTGGACCTCAGCTGTCCAGGGAGAGCCCCCTCCGCACTTGGTCTTTGAACCTGCCCTCTCCCACTTTCCCAAAGCACCACACAAAGCAATAACTTATTACAAGTCCTTGTTTTCAATTGTGCATGCAAGGAAAAACATCAAAACAACACAGCTGAAAATAATCCCCTTTAGAGATGAGATTATGTTTTATTGTTTCTTTTACCAGGTGTACAGTGCTCAATATTTAAACTGATTGCTCTGAATATACAGGCTTAGCAGGCTTGCATTTGCCTGTCTCATTCACTTAGCAGGTGAGGGACTTGTTCTGGTCCATATTTCACAAGACTTTAACTGCCTTCAAAAATGAACATAGGTTTTAATCGTCTATATTTCAGGTGGAGACAGCAAGTGAGAAACCATTCGCTTTTTGGTCTTTATGAACCAGCCCCAGGTTTGCCGTAGTCCCCCAAAGGTTTTGGAGTATTATTTTTCGATCTGAACTCCTCACCAAGTGTTTCCCTTGACTCTGTTGGAAGCATCTCTGATTTGTGCCCTACTAAAATCCCTCTCAGATGGAGCCGTGCTGGTTCTGCCACTCCCCATTTTATCATTGAGGTAGGAGCTTTGGAGGGGCTGAAGCAAAGGTCAAAATTCATGGAATCATAATTGTTTGCATTGGAAGGGACCTTAAACTTCATCCAGTTCCAATCCCTTGCCATGGGCAGGGACACCTTCCACTAGAGCAGGTTGCTCCAAGCCCCTGTGTCCAACCTGGCAAAAAATTCTTTAGCTCAATATATTTTTAAGAATAAAAAAATCTATTTGCACTATTTTTCTAGGTCAGTCCAACTGAAAGCTTGATCCAGCTCTGGTTTACCAAAAACAGACATCAAAAAGATGTAAGGCCCTATTATTCTTCCTGTCCAGGCATGTATGGTCCCTGCTCTGCACCAGCTCAGGTGCTGGTGGCATCCTTCAGTAAGATTTTTGTACATGGCTAAAATTTAGGGGCACTGCTGAGACAAAGGAGTTCGTAATCAGAATTCCTTTCATGAGGACTGTGATTTATAGAGATTTCTAAAAGCAGAAGGACTCTGTGCCATTATTTAAAAGGCTGGGCTGCTCAGAGTTATTTATAAATACCAATGCAACAGAAACAGTTTCTAACTTCAGGCAGAAAGACACTATTCATCATATAATTCAGAATGAAAATAACAGGTCTGTGGGAAGTGGCAGCAAAATGATAGCATATTGATGCAGAATCGAATCTAGATAGAACAAGTGGTGTTTTCCTCTTTGGAAATCAAACTGCAAAATGTAAAATAAGTAGAAATAAACAGCCAATCGTCCCAACACCATTTTTTCCTGGTCAAACCATGCAAAACCCCCTAAAACTCACAATGGAGCAACTTCCATTTTAGATCAGTTTCTCCTCCTCTCGCATGGTCTATTTATTTTTATTGGTTTGTTTCTCATTAAATCCTTCAATTACTCTGCAGTGTAAAATGGTGAAATTATTGGCATGTGCCACTTTCATCATGTATTTGAGTTTGCTTATTACACTTGCAGAAAATGCTTGAATGGTATTAGGCTCTGCTGTGGATTGAGACAGAGTTAATAAATATTATTTGGTGTTTTTTCCCTGAGAAGCACTGCTTTTCTTGATTGTTTTTTACAGTTGGGTTGGGAATATTGATTTATTCACCACTGTTACAATAATTGTATACAAGGAACAAAAAATGCAGAGGTAACATTTCATCAGCTCAAACAGATTAATTAGTTGTAGTAGATTAGGCACAGTGTTACACAGAAAGATTTGCATTTAGAGGAAGAAAAAAGTTGGGCTTTTTTTTTTAATCTTAAAAAAGGCAAGAGAATTTAATAGAGATGTGATACACTGAGCTGCTTGGCTTATTATTCAATCAGTGTTTCCAAATGAGTATTAAAGGGCAACTTTAAATATTAACTCTTCTTTCTAAAATAAAAATACTGGGTAATTGTTGATTGCCTGATATGAGGAAATCCCTGCTCCATGGACTTGAATAAGAAAAGTTAACTTGGTTTTGTATCCTAAATTTAAAATTATAAATCAGTGTATAACAGAAGCACAGGTGCTTAAAAATCCAAATCTCCTCTCCTGTGTTCTGTATTTATGGAAGCAAAGATGTTGTTGGTATTTTTCTCTTTGTGCACAGAATTAAGGTAAAGCCATGAAGAGGTAAATATTACTGTCTTTTGTGTGAGGTTAGCCTGGCCATGATACTGAAAATTATTCATTAAAGGTTATGAGGCATTAACAAGAGTTTAAAAAGTGTCCTGGTTGTTCCCTATTTGACCCCTTTCTGCAGGGAATTGAAATTTCCCAGTGCTCTGGACCACTGACACCACAAGGGTAATTAAGCGGTTTCCCCCAAGGTTTCAAGTTTTAACATCTTTCAGTATTGAAATAGAGAAGAAAAACATTTTTTATCACTCTCACATTCTATAGAAACCTACAGAGAGCTACACAATGGGCCTTGCCTGACATGCTGATTTTCTTTTTAAACCATCTGTTAAATCATCCTGGCTTGCAACATATTAGACATTATAAATGCCCCTAATTTTTCAAAGCAGTGCACAAGGATTCAGCTGCTTGACTTTCGGTTTATGCCGTGCTATCCCACCCCAGCCATTGAGAGACATTAAACATACAGAGCCAGTTTCACAGCTCCACTAATGCTGCTTTTTTGTCAGCCTGGCAATGCAGAGCATCTTTCAATCTGGCTTAAAGGGCCACTGGAGGGATGCTCCACTGTCGCAGCATCCTTGAGAGGCACAGAGCTGCCGCTGGTTCCCTCCCAGCTCCACTCCTAGCCCCCTCTTTGAATCACTGTGCCCACACAGCCCCTGGACCTCATTGTCCCTATTGTCCAGCAGCCCTGTGATCCTGTTATGTGGCTGCTCTGGGCCCCAAAGCAGAGAGTACCACCTTCTGCCTTTTGGGAGCACCCTGGGGTGTGTTCATCTTGGTCTAGGAGGAGAACCAAAACTCTGTTAAATTGTGTTTGCCGGCAGTGCCTGGTGGGGAATTGCAGATGTGGCTCCTGGGATCGATGCTGGGGTTGGGTGCTAGCTACCCACAGGGCTTCATGCTGTACACTAGGATTGTGCCAAGCCTGCAGAGCAGGCGGCGAGGGAAGGATGCTCAGGATGCACCCTGTGTCTATGTGAGGGACACCGGAGCACAGCATGATGCGAGCCCCTTTCCGCTCCAGTGCATTTACTTTCTTTTAACTCTGCTCCAGGTGCTTTGGACCTTTTACCCAATAAATTTATCTGTTGAGTGAATTATAAATTGCTGTTTTGCTGCCACATGCTGCCTGTGCCTGGATGCTCAGGGAAGAAGGTGAGAAAGCCCCAGGACTGGTCCTCCCTCACCAGCAGATCCCACTTCCTAATGCAGCTTAATCTTGAGAAGTGATGCAGCCTTGGATCACAAATTAAAGGCATTGTTAATACTGGGAGACATTAAAAAGAGGGAAAAAAAGGTCAAGGAGGGTTAGGCTTTGGATACAAACCCACTGGCAGTATTCCCCTTAATCTGCTGTGCAGCACGCACTGTTTATTGGAATGAAAATGTGGAGCATCATTATGAAACCATTTACATGCTGATTTCCTGCAACATGCCCTCAAGGATCCCAAGGAAGAATTGACAAAATTATCAATTCCAAAGTTATCAAAGTCCAGCT
This sequence comes from Psilopsiagon aurifrons, assembly GCA_025447955.1. Lineage (NCBI taxonomy): Eukaryota > Metazoa > Chordata > Aves > Psittaciformes > Psittacidae > Psilopsiagon > Psilopsiagon aurifrons. The sequence goes on along the minus strand of JAOEHY010004159.1, from coordinate 1,646 downwards.
TGGAAAAAAAAGATCAAATCAGATGTTCGTGAGGATGCTCCGCCAGTGTCCAACAGCTTGGAGCAGCATCAAGCCTCAGTGTGCCCTGGGTGCTGGAGAGGCACCGGAAGGATTTGGCAGGCTCCAACATGATAAAGGAAAATCTCCTTGATACACCACTGTAGCAAAAGGATACTGTGCTGCTCAAAATAAAGAAACCAGGTTACACAATGAATTTGAAAGTCTCCAATGATGAGCTGGGTGTTCAGTGAATGAACTGGGTTTACCTATCAGAGCGCCAGGGTCTTGCAAAGGGGATCAAAAAATGCATTCATGTTTGCCTCAGCTCCTGCTGAATGAATTGACTTGATTTCCACCCTGATTTGCAGCCTTACACCCTGAGTCTGTGCTCCCTGGTGTTTGGTGAACACGGATAAGGAGGCATTTTGGGGAATTCTGCAGCAAATAATTTTTTCTTCCTCCTCCATGTGATGGATTTATAATTTTTTTTCCAGAAGTTTGCTCATCCCACTGTATTTAACCTTCAAATGTGTCTTTCTACCAGACAAGGAACAAAATATTCCAGCTGCTATGAAAGATAATCATTAAGGTGATCTAACTCCAAAGATCAATAACATCTCTACAGGACCCTTCCAGGGTTTCTGTGCTATCTTCTGTCTCATTAAAAATCATATTAAAGATCCTTTTCAGGTAAAGGGGGATTTGACAATTTCTTCAACGCTATAGAGCAAGATATTAAACATTTGTTCATCTGAGCAATACTTGGATGAAATAACTGCATAATAATGAAGAGGTTAATACATGTTTATATAGATTTAGCAGTTACTGAGCGTATCACTAATTATAGTAAATATTAAGTGACCTTTTTTAAAGATACACACTTAAGAAGATAGATTTATCAAAAAAAAAAATACTCAGTTTACCATATAAATATTCAATCACATTTTAATTTTTATTCATTTATTTCATCAAAATAGCAACAAACTGGATTTAGGAAGGAGCATCCATTCTGCCTGTTCCCTACCTGACCCACACTGGGCTCTTTTGGTATTTGAAAATACAACTGGAGTCATGGATGGTGATGTGGGTGAACAGTTTTCCTGATCCACAGTAATTCTTTGCACTCCTGTACCAAACCTTCTTTTCAGAAATTCTAAATCACCTAAAAGCCTCATGGTGCTTGAAAACACCATAAAATGTTTGTCCTACATAGCTCCTCATCCTGCATTCCTGCAGTTCTGAGCACTAGCTCCATCACAGACAATCTCCAGCCATTTCCTTAGGTACAAGGAAATTTTTCCTATGATGCTTTTTTCCCCAATAAAGATGCTGTAATTTCCTTGTCAGATCTGCATTTCTGTATTCCTAGGTCAGTTAAAGCATCTTCCAACGTACTGACCCTAGCAAGAACTGATTCTCCAGCCATTCGAAAGGGACACAGCAGTTTGAATACAGTCTTACCACAGTCTTTCATTGCCTTGAGGGGACTAGAAGAAACCTGGAGAGGGGCTTTGGACAAGAGCCTGTAAGGACAGGACAAGGGCAATGGCTTTAACCTGCCAGAGGGGGAACTGAGATGAGCTCTTGGGCAGAAGCTCTTCCCTGTGAGGGTGCTGAGGCGCTGGCACAGGGTGCCCAGAGAAGCT
>JAOEHY010004158.1:2500-53704 GCA_025447955.1 Psilopsiagon aurifrons | reverse complement strand
GGGAGGGTATGGGAGCATGGGGACACCAGTGTCTGGGCTTGGCAGGGTTCTAGAAGGGTTTGGCAGCCTGGTTGTTACATGGGTTGATTATGTCAACAGCTCAGAATCGGCCGTGTTTCAGCTGTTTCTGAGGTCTGCTCTGACAGCAGCAAAGAAGGAATTACAGTAGTAGGTTCAGAAGTGGATAGGATTTGACCCTTAAAAAGCATAGTTGTAGACGACTTACTTATACATCCATTAAACAAATAACTTAATGAAAAGGATATATAGTAGGTATGCAGAATGTGTTATTACAGTATAGATTAATAAAGCAAAGTGGGTCAGTGAGTTTTGGTCAAAAAGGATGATATAATCAGAAGATAAATCTGTGTTTACTCTCTGGGTTTCCCCTCCAATACATTTTGTTCTGATTCTTTTGTCTTACAAGTTATTTTAAATTATTTCTGACATTACAGTAATTACACAGGATATTTTGATCTACTTGGTTTAGCGATTTAAGTGATCTTTCCAGACTCTCAGTGACTGCATATTTAGCTGGGTAATGTCTTTTTGTATCTTGAGTGGACACTTTACTGTTGAGATGGAAGCTGTAAGAGCCAACTCCATCCTAGCGGCTAAAATGTTATACTCATCAGATTCAAAAATTTTGAACGAGCATGTTTATCACAGTTATATTTGTCTCATAATCAGCTGATGTACTCGAATATGCTGATCTCTTTTTGGAAAGCTTCATCAAGGTTAATATGTTACTTAATCAAAAATCACCCAAATAAAGCCATTACTTTGTTGTTCTTTAAATGGATTGAATTGTTAGTTGCCAGTTGTTGTGGAAATAATTTGTAATCACTTACTTCAAGATGGAAAAATTTTATAAGTGTTTCACCAAAATGATACAGATTTTAACTGTGATATTGCTATTTAAAAAAAAAAAATCAATCGAACAAAAATCAATGAAATACCAAGGGATTTTCTATTGAATGCTTAATGTGGAGGTCTGTAAAGTGAATTGGTTTCTGTGTTTATTTGTGATACTACTAATAGTAACATGATACTAAAGGACCTTTTCCTAAATTAGGCTTCTGTATCAGTTCACTGGAAAAATAAGCTTCCGTTATGGAAGATGACTTTTCTTGTCATACTGACCTTTGCTTTTATTTTCCTCATAAAAAGCACTGCTCGCCTAACAGAAATCCAGGAAATAGGAAACTGTGAATTCAGCTTACATTCCGATTAAATGGTTTGACATTAATGGGATGCTAGAAAGCCATATGCCAAACAAATAAGGGAAGGATAAAGGAAAAACATGGAAAATATTTAGAGCTGCTAGATGCCAATCGAGTCGGGTTTCTCGAATGTGTGCATGAAAGAGAGTAGTGAACTGCACACTGGATGTCACCTGCCCAGGATTAATGACCTGGAAGATATTGATCCCAGATTGTTCTGGTCCCTTGTGTTTTGAACACTTGTTGTGGAATTTTACCATGCAGGGTCCCTTCATGGGGTTTTCCCATAAACTTAGGCTGGCTTTGGATCGTGCCCACCAGAGTAAAGACTAAAAGCATGTGCCTTCTGACCTCCTTCATGTAGGCAGGACATGTTAATCTTTTCTGACGTTTGAAGATGATTTTGAATGAGTTCACTGACATTCATACTTAAAGCTGGGAGTTATTAGCACTGTTTGGAAGGTATTTGCAAATTTTGGAAAACAACCTAATTGATTTTTGAATATAAAGGGGAAAGATGCCGAACATGAAACAGTTCCCATCAAAGCTTGTCTTACATGGCAGTTATTCAGTCTCTATTTGCTAGCTTCTACTTCTCTCAAATTATGTGGACTTAGCATGTACTTGTTTACCCAATACTGCATGCTTGCATAGGCTTTTTCTGTTTGTATTAATTAAAGGAGTATCTCACCCAGATAGTTTAGTGCAGATCACAGATATTTCAAATGAACAGGTCAGCAAGTGCAGCTGAAAGGAATGTCAAATACATAGTATCTGTGGTTTATATTGATGACCTTCTTGCTTGCCACAGATTACTAAAATATAATCAGCAGAAATATGGTAGGTTTTATAAGCAAAGGCGACTTCTGGAAGGTCAGAGGATAAATTGTAGTACCTATAAAGAAGGAGTAAAAGGTTTGGAGGTGGCTTCATCAGACTGAAAAAACCCTAAAAAGACTCCAGCCACTAGCAATTACAGAATTTTAATATCCACCTTATGGTATTTATTTACTGCTAAATATTATGAATTAAAGGCTGAGGTCTTTGGACCATACTTACTGCAACATAACAGGCTTTTGGGCTGATAGTTGGTCCCTAACAGTAATCCACTGTCTGATACTTGAGGAAGGGAGCATTTCTCCCCAGTGAAATTTGTCTCCTGTTGTGCGATGCTGCCGATGCTGTTCCAGTGCAGGGGTGTGAGGAGCTGCTAGTGATGGGCAGATTACTTCACATATTTTCCTCAAGTGTTCAATTTGATTAACTTCTTTCTCTCATAGCTATGAATATTGGTAAAGTTTGTGGTTGGGTTTTTTTTGTATTTTTTTTTTTTTTTAAGGAATATTTCACTGGTAGCTTGCATAAAGATGCAGTTTTATTGTCACTTTTCCATCAGCTTAGGAGAATGGTCTGTGTGAAAGCACAGCAAATAGCTTTGTTATTTCCAGAAACCATTCCTCTCTCTGTTCACATGCTCACTTCAGTCTTAGGCCTCCACTCTCTGGAGCTCTGGGCGCAGTATCTTGGGCTGTGGGTCCCACTGAGTGCTGTGTAGGAGCACCCTGAAGTGTGTCCCCTATGGGCTGGCTCTTGGGGGGCTGCTGTGCCCGCAGTCATTCTCTCCCATGAGACCTCTCCATGCTGTAAATCAAAATGCACCCAAAGTAATATTATAAGCCTGCTTAATATTTTGTGATCTGAAGTGTGTTCCGAATGCTTCTTGGAAATGTTCAAATCTGTTTGGCTGCCAGGTAGTATTTCTTAGGTTCTCTCCTGTTACTAGATCGTTCCAGACGTCCGTTTTTGCCTATCTCTGCGATTCATCATCTAAAGTGAATTGCATATGAAGCATAGAATTGTCATACACTGGATTGAATTTTAATATTTTCCTTTTGAACTATATTGTAGGTATATTGAATTATTACTGCTATCTCTGCTGGTCTGATACAGGTAAATCCCTTTCAGCATTGCCTCTTCATGAAGGAGCCTTGTGAGTTTAGCTGTGAGAAACAATTTCTGGCTGCAGGGGAGCAGAGGGACTAGTCAGAAACTACTGAGTTTTATCATAATTGTGTGAACCAGGGAACTGGGAGTCCAAAACAGCCGTGATGCCTGCCTGTTTTTAAGCAACAGGACTGGATTTAGATCCTCTTTTTTCTTTTATAAGTTAAATGTGTTTTGTTTTTAAACTAACATTTGGAGTGCCTGCTTTACATTATGAGTTAATCCCATTCATTGTTTTAAAATAGTTATTAACCTTTTGCAGATTATATACTGCACATGAACAGTAATTTTTTCAATAATGTTTAAATGTGCATACTGTAACAGCGCCATAATGTGGACTGACATAATATGAATTGACAGTAAATTTTTAGTTGCCTAAATACGTATTTAAGTGATAGGGCTGAAGAGTCATCTGCAAAAAGCTATTATGATCCAGAGAGTTAATTCATATATAGATAATTTCTTCCGCATGCATTAAAGAAGAATTTTTCTTTTTCTATTATCATTTAAATTATTTTCCGGAGTCCTGAAACATAAATCAAAAATCTTTATATTTAGAAGCAGTGTATGTCTGTGACTTGAACCCAGGTTACTTCAACTTTATCTTTAGCCTACAATGTTCTACTTATTTATCTGATAACAGTGTTTAGCCGGGAGCATCTCCTAACAAGTGCTGAGGTTTCATTTCATGAGCATTGAGGAATATTGAAGTGTAATTATTAAACATGGAATTTTCACATTTACTGTGAATAACTGTGAACTGTTTTAAACTATTTCTCTTTTTTAGTGGAAGAAAAAGAGTAGTGTAGCATAAAGTAGAAAAATGCTGTCACTGAGTTTTGTTTGAGGAAGGATCTCAGCATTTGACCATAAAGTTACATCCCAGTTTGGAATTCTTTACTCTAAATCACTGATAACAATGAGCTGGGAAACCAAACTAGGAAGGATAGCTTAGTAAATACCGAATACTTGCATTCTCTCCTGTGAATTTCCATAGGTCTCTTTTAGAGATGGGATATTGGACTGAAAGGACCCTGTGCGGCAGTTCAGGGTACGTTCACCAAAACTAATCAAACTGCTTGCATGAGTTGTGATTGAGGAAATGTATGACAAAATAATTTCAGTTCATGTTGCTTTAAACCATGTTTTGTGATAATTACATTTAGAGTCAACATCCTCCTGTGGCAGGTGTATGAATATATACAAATACAATTTGCAGACTTGTATGGAAAGATCTTGTAAATCATGTGTATCCAAACAGTTTATTAGGAATAATCAGAAACTTTATAAAATAGTATAAACCTAGGTTTTATGGGGGTTTGTTTATAATATTCTCAATATTATACTTTTGATGTAATTAAACAATCCAAAGTTTTTATTGTGCACCCTTGAGAGTACTTACGTGGATAACACCTTCATAACTTCCAGTTCATTATTCTGGTTAATGGTACCCTGTTCGCTCCAAAGTTAATTTTCTGTAGGTATTTTCTTTACATCCTGTATACTTTGCATTTTCCTCATGAAAAAGAACGTTATTTTAGTATGAAAAAAACACAAAAAAATTTTGTTGCAAATATCAAACAGTGGGATTTTATGTCTGAGGGCTGAGATAAGCCGTAGTCCAGAAAGAGTGGAGCAGATGCAGCTAAGATTTCCTGGTGCACCTTGCCACACTAACTGCCCATTCTTTTTCCATTCAAATAAAAGGGTGTTTGGCCATGAAATTTTACTTATCCTCAGAATTTATAGAACTATCCCGTAAATCAGCCAGATGGTTAAATTATGCTTAAATTCCTTTTGAGCCAAAACAGGCTTGAGTTCAAGTAGAGCTTTCAGATACATTTCCTTACTCACATTTTACTTCTGTGCGATACTAGAATACTAGCAAAAAAGTTCACCTTAATTATTAAGACGTGTTTTTTTATGTTTAATTTGTTTCTTAGGTTGCATGACTGAGAGACCCATACATAGGTGCATGTACAGATTACCTGGCTGACAAAATAACAGCTACATACTGGAATTGGATGGGGATGGAAGAAGGGGGAAGAAGGGCAGTACGCAGGACTGCTGCAAACATTTTTAGCATAATTGACAGATCAAACATATTTGTAACTTTACGATGTCATAACTGAAGTTCATAGCTCTGAATAATGTTCGTATTAGAGCACTTGTTAATGGTATTGTACTGAGAACGGGTAATGGGTATTTTACATCTGGACCAAATGCTGTTGTTCAGGACATGTCTCCCAGAATATGCTTGCATTTGCAAATTGTCATATGATAATTTTTAAATCTTACTTCTGGAAAATGTTTTTCATGATTTTTCATCTGACATAAAACAGTTATAAGAGGTCAAAAACAAAGTAGTTACATAAAGAAAACTATAAAGAGAACAGGTAATAGATAAATACATGTTTATTATTATTTAATCACATCTTTTGCAACCTTGATTTCATATTGTTCTCATACTTACTAAGGATTTTTTTTTGTGTTTTTTTTTGTTAAATGAAGAGCTAGATCATGATTTTTATGTGTGGGATAGAAATAAGCTACTTTCAGGCTACAGGTACTGTATTTTTAAGAGAAGCACAAGCAATGCATTTCATTTTTATTGGTGATAAATCTAGTCAGGGCTTATTAATAGTTTGAACATTCTTTAAAAACATGGCTAAAACTATTGTTTTTGAACTGGACTTTCCCAAATGTAATAAAAATGTAAACCTAATATTTTAATTGGTTTTATATCATGTTTTAATGGATGTGCCAGCATTATCTGTCTTTGCAAAGCATACAATTTGTTTCCATCCTCCTGACCTGCTATAAAAACATTTCTTTGTTGGAGAAGGTCACCTGTGTGACTTACCTATTTACATTAAAATAAAAAAGCTGCAGTGTTAACCATATGCTTGACTTTAAGAATGTGGATAGTCCTGTTGCTTTCAGTAGCCTACATACATCTTTTAAACCAAGCATATGCAAGATATATTTGGTAATGCTATAAAAGAACCAGTTGACATCTTTGATAGGAAGCTGTCTTACAGTATACTTTCTTGCATTTGTGGGGACAGTTTGAAAGCATTGAAAAAATGCTTTAGTTTTAGTGTTCTGCAAATTAGCACCTGTTGAGTAAAATAGATCCACAAAGCATTTTTTAAATCGTTTTGTGAGTATTGCCTTCTTTCAGTATTAATTTTAGGAAATTGGAGCCATGTCTTGATGGGAATTGGTATCAAAATTTGGTATAACCCGTGGTATATATCAAATACCCCCTGCTGTGATTTTTTTTTCCTTGCTATTAATTTTTGTAGCACAGGAGCGGCCTATATCATTTCAAAGGGCTTGGGCACTTCCAAGATGTGTGCCATGGCTGTCACTTTTCGCATTTTAGTTCTGATACTCACTAATAGTTGGTGGGAAGGAAGTGAAACCATTTTCCAGTTGTTTGCTCTTTCCTTAAATTTCTGTGTAAAAGCTTAAAATAAAGGTGTGGGGGAAGGAAAGTACCTGAAGTGTATAATAAGTACTGATACAAGTGAAAAGTGATATGTTCTCTCTCTTTTTTTTTCTAATTTCTCTTTCAGCTTGTTAGAACAATTCTTGCAGTATAGATGATACATAGGACTTAATTATTTGTGTCTGTATCTATTGCTAAAGACTAATTCCACAGCTCTGTTGCAAAATTAGTTGTATATTAGTCTAATTCAAAGCAGGATCAATTGATTGGGCTTTTTGTGCCTTTTTGATTTTTTTTTGTGTGTGTGCTTTTATTTATTTATTACTCATGGCTTTTAACAGGCCAGGTTAAAAAAATAAACATAAAATGCTAAATAAATTATTTTGTCTTACATTATTTGATATTGTAGATGGCTTATGATTCCACTGATTCCCTTCAAAATTAATTTGCTGCTGAAATATCATGTTAAAAATATAATAGTAGAAAGTGAAGCTCTTGCTATAGTAATAGGCAGTTTAAAGTATAGCTATGGGTAGAATACATTTTTGGGAAGCTATGAGGCAAATGCATTAGAAATACTAATTTAACAGCATATAGCTGTTTCAGGAGCACACATGCAAGTTGTTTAAGGTAGGGGTCATAACATTTCTTAGGGAGGACATCAGTGAGATTTTTAGTCGAGATGTTTGGGTATAGCCACAGCTGTTGGACTGGCTTCAGGCCACGTCAGAGTACAACAGGTAGGAAGTGGGTAAGAATTAATAAATTTCAACATATTTTACTGTTCAGAGTTTCTCTGGCATCATTCCAGTAGAGTGGAGGAAGGGATGGAATATACCTTCAGAAGAGGCAGTGCACCTTCACAGTATGTAGATTTCAGGTGTACACACTGAGAAGGTAATTCGATTGAAGATCCTGCATTTCTTTGCCTGTTATCCCTCCTCTGCTCTTTGAATGTGTTGTTAGAAGCTGCCTTGGTGGTTGTTCCTGTGAGGAGTTTTCTGCAGAGATCAGGCTGCCTGTGGGCTTAGATGGGTCAATCCTTCATGTCTCCTGGCCTTTGGTCTGCTTATGGACTTAGAATCATAGAATAGTTAGGGTTGGAAAGGACCTTAAGATCACCTAGTTCTGACCCACCTGCCATGGGCAGGGGTGCTTCACCCTAGACCGTGTCACCAAAGGCTCTGCCCAACCTGGCCTTGAACACTGCCAGGGATGGATCATTCACAACTTCCTTGGGCAACCTGGGTGCCTCACCACCCATACAGTAAAGAACTTCCTCCTTTATCTAACCTGAACTTCCCCTGGTTTAAGTTTGAGCCCATTCCCCCTTGACCTATCACTACAGTCGCTGATGAAGAGTCCCTCTCCTAGCATCCTTCTCGTCCCCCTTCAGGTTGTTCTTTAAAGAGTGGAGCATTCACGACATTTAGCTCTGCTGCTGTGCTTTTGCTGATGTGGGGCTGCCAAGTACAGTTTTCATCATTTCTGGTGACCCCATCTATGATTTTGTCATGTTTTGTCTTATTCTACATATTTTATTACTTAAATTAGGCTAATACAATGGTATCAGGAGAAGTAATACAGTAGTAGTTAGGAAATGCATTGTGAAGCATACATGTATTCACCAGTATTCCAAAGTATGACTAGATGAGTAAAACATTTTGACATTTTGGGAGAAGGATGTCGTCAGCAAAAACTGCTGGCATTGTTACGTGATAAGGTTGTCTGCTCTTTTATTTGGTGTGCCAGCTGACGAAAGAAAAATATTTATATTTTTAGAGGTGAAAAACACTGGCTTTTTCATCAGCTTAAATGAAAAGAGCCAACTGGTTCTAAACACTGTTTTGTGAAATCATGTTTCACCCCTGTGAGTGGATTTATGTGTGGAAGGTGTGCTGCAGTCTGGATGGGTCTGTCTTTTCAGCTTGGCTAATCGTTTCCTTTCACAAATCCAAAACGTATGCAGATTTGAACTTGTAGCCAGGAAAAAGTGGCTGCCATGCTTCAAATTGCCAAAGGTCCTCAAGGGACAGAAACTTGACCTGGTTTTATGAAACCATAGAATTACATTTATACAAGTTACCCCATGGGAAAGAAGTGAACTGATCCCAATTCATTTCTAAATACTAGGGCCTTATGGGTCACATTTGAATTTTCTCCTACACCTGTTTTTCTACTGAATTTTTCTGAGGACATTTTTAGAAACTTATTTTACATTAGGTATGGGTCATGTGCCTAATATTTAACAGTTCAGTGTTCTAATTCTTTAAAATGTGTAATGGTTTCTCAATATAATTAATGTGAAAAAAAGTTTAAATTATAGCATTTCTTCAGTATGGGCTAAATCCTCAGACCATGAACTCTCTGGGTTTAATCACTTAGGCTTCGTTTTGCTGCATGTGAATGTGAACGTAGAGCAGGCAGTCACTGTAGCCAGTACGTGTCATACAGTCTACGGAGAAGAGTGTGACTCTGCAGGTGGGTCATTAGGCTGCTCAGGTGGAATGTGGGACATGGTGGATCAAGGTTCAGAAAGGTTTGGTTACCCAGTGAGACAGTTTACAAGAAGATGCCAAGACTCCTTTCTTCCTTCCTCCAAAATTACCTTTCCCCTCCTCCCAGTTACGCTGAAAATTTGAGATTTGGAAAATCTGGGTTCAGACCTGCTCTTGAAATCAGTGAAAGTAATGAATACATGCTACCATGGCTTCGTATTTCAGTACTTTGGTTCGAGCTAGAAGCCTAAATACCCTACAGTGAGTGGTTACCCTTCCCTGGTGGGGTGGTATTGTACTTAAAAGTGTCCCAGTGTTTCTTCAGTGTAGTTCCAGGCTGAAGTAAGTGTGCTAAGCTGAAACAGTGGGCCCTAAGGACGGGAAAGGGTTCCTTAGTTCTTTCGAATATCTAGAACTACATGCTTACAGGGTTATGTTAAAATTGAAATTAGCTTGCTTTTGATTTATTTAACAAACTGAGTGCTCTGTTCAGCTTAAGTTTGCCTCAGCAATTACTGTCCCACAGAGGCTCTCCAGACGTTACAGGCTTTGCTTCCACCTTCTTGTGGAAATCATTTCCTATTTTCAGGCAATCTTTCCCGTCCTTTAAAGACATTTTCAGTGTTGAAATTTGTGTGAAGTGCTTGCATAAGTCTACCTGTTTCTAGTGAATGAGTGACAGATCTGAATACTGCTCATCTTGTATAGATTGCTTTTCTCTTTATATACCATCTTAACACTTTAGAACGACTAAACAGCTCAGCTAATGATCCCTGGCTGTAGGCTTCCTACTCTTCCATGTGGATGTGGCAGAGGAGGTTTTCATGTGGAATTATTGCTACCACTGTCACCTAGTTCTGAGTCTGTAGCCACTTCTTTGGGTTGGGCAAAAAGGATTTGCAGGTGAGAAGTGGGAACAATGGTGTTACCGAAACAAGTAAGAAGGTACCTACTTACCCTGTTTGCTTTTCACTCTGGTGAATTTTTCCATACAGTTTTTTTTAAGCCATTCATAACTTTGCCGGTCTGAATAACCAAACTGTTTTGTGAGGCATACTCATAGGCCCATTATCCACAGCCTGTGCTTCCTTTGGCAAACTGAAGGGCAAATCTTCTAAATGGTGATTACTTATCACCATTATGTATTTATAATAAATATGTACATAATGTTCCTTGCTGATTCAACTCGAAGAAGTGGTATTGATCCCTAAGCTCCTTTTTGGCTTTTTCTAAGTCAGCCCTATGCTTTTAGTGATTCAATTTTTGTTGATGCTATCAACAGGTTTGACTGTTGTGTGATGCAGATAGCCTGAGTGGGTAGAGAAAGACATTTTTCCCAAGACAAAGGGAATGGTTTTATTCCCAAATGGTTTTTAATGGAAGGTAGAGGTCCAGTCTAAGGCTTTTGACTTACCAATAAAAGATTTTGACTGCTCTTTGGATTTGGTGGTAAATAAGGGAAATCTTTAAGATCAGCTGTAGTGGCAATGAATGCTTCATTGTGATTGAAATGTTAGTCTTAAATTCTCTTTGCATCTAAATTAGAGAGGAAGAAATTCCTTTGTTATCTCTTTAATCATAAAACAACAACTCAAAATGAAGGAACGAATTCAGATCTTTGAAAATCCAAATTCCCTCTTTCCCTCTCCTCTCCTGTTTATTTTCTTCCCCTCACATAGCACTCTGGATTTTGAAGAAAATTAAGATGAAAATTTACAGTACTTCATGGAAGCCCTATTTTATTAGGTGCTGTGAAAACTTTAAATACAGAGGACTCTTGGTTGGAAGCAGTTGCTAGCCCTAGCAGGGACAAGAGCCCTGAGGCTATGGGGCTGGGAACATGCTGAAGAGTAGCATGGTGAAGAGACAGAAGTGAAAGGCTGGTTGACAGCATGTTAAAGCAAATTTACCCGGTGTTACTGTTACATGCAGCCTTCTGAGTTTACATATGTATGATCAAATTTTCAGTCTTTGGATCACAAATGTTGCCTTTCCCTTTGCTAAGTAGGACTGTGTTTAGAGCAGTGCCTGGGAAAATAAGAAGAATAAACTTTGCTCTGGAGTTTGATGTGAGGGTGAGATTCTTGTGGCAGAGATGCTTGAAATAGTTTGTTAGATGCATTTGGGTTTTGGTTTTTTTTTTTTTTTTTATTTAGACATTTGGTTGTTCTGGAGATTCTGAATTCTTTGTATGGTTCCAAGTTTATTTCAGAAGCATATCACTGTAATTCCCAGGTTTCTTCCTGTTTTTTCATATCCCATGTTCTGCAACAAATATAGTCACTGTAATATTGGGTTTCTCATTGAAGTCTTAATCCTGCAAGAAGGAAGGAAACTTCGGTTTGTATGAGGACTCCTGTTGCCTGTAGTGTCTCAGTTGGATGATTTATAGGAATAAAATTGTGTGGCTCCCTAAATATTGTTACTGTTGGTGCCCACATGGCATAGCTAGCAGAGTTTTCATAAGCTGGAGTTTCACAGATACTGGCAATCAAGTGCGGGAACGATCAAAGAACATTATTTGTAATCAAAATGTGAGTTAGGTGTTATAAAACAACTGGTGGGTGCTTGTGTGCATGTGAAATTTGCTTACACGAGTAATCCCATTGATTTAAATGAGAGCATTCATGTGACGAAAACAAGTTCAATGTGAGAACGTTTAGAAGATGGTGACCTTAGAAACGAACAGTTGTCTTTGGAAGCATTCAAAGGGTGTTTATTAAAACTTAAAGCTGAGAGTCGCTGTTTGAAGGCAGAAATGACTAGAAAGCCATTTGGGGAGCTCACCTGCCAAATAATAATGTTTTAATGACGCTGGATAACTCTGCCTTAACTTTCTTGTGCTCGTTTTTTGGGGAGGAGGATGGGGGAAGGGATGGGAAGGAGGGCGAGAGAGGGACGGTGACAGCAAGGCTGTTTGTTTTTCCCGAAAGTTGTTTGTGATTTCAGGTACTCATGGGAAATCTCTTGATCAGATTCACATCTGTTCCTGTCAAAGTGGGTGCTAAGATACCGGTCACCCAGCAACCATGTCCAAGAGGGAATTGGGCCGATAATAACTTCAAAAAGGAATGACAGATGCTAGATTAGGATGAAAGACAAAACGCATGAAAAATGAGCTTGTTAGAATAAAAAAATTGTTCAAGCACCTTCATGCAAATGAAATGAATATTGAACATTTGCATGCAGTAATTTCTATTTTTTCTGTTGATTGTGAAGAAATAAAGATGGTACATATAAAAACATAAATGTAATTTTATTTTTTCTTTCACCAATTAACATACAAAGCAGTATCTTTTTTCTAAAAATGAGATTAGCCACCTGGGTGCTTGGCTGTATCCCACATATGTCACAACATTTTTGTAATGAGTATGCTTCTGTTGAAGGAACACCTTATCCAGTTCTTTGTAGCAAAACAAACAAGGAAGCAACCTTATATTAATTTTAAAATACTTCAGGTTAGTGTGGTTGATTTTTTTTTTTTTTTTTTAAGCTGTGGCTTTCAGAGCTGAATTATTTCCTGCTGTCCTTGAATTCAGTCAGTATAATGTGCATTAATAAAAGATCACATAAGATGAGTTCAGACCAAATGCTAAGGTTTCCTATTGACTGGTTAAACAATACATTTTTTAAAACATGATGTCTGGCAGGGTAATGTGAAAAAGAAATAGTCACTTTTCGTTGCCTCTGTATTAAGATAATTTAAATAATAGAACATTTTTATTATTGAAATGTTCATATAACAATCAGAATTTGGAAAAGAATTATGAAATGTTCTGATTGAGAAAGGACTCTGTGTCTTGGTTTAGCAGCGTCTAATGTGGTCACGTACAGAAATTGATTTTCTTCAGAAATTAATTAATTTTTCATATCGCCCTAAGCTGCAGTTAAAAAGAGTGCATACTTGTCTGTTTTTTCCAGAAATATTGCCTAATCATATTAATACCATTGCCCCAAGGATGAAAAGATAATTGTACAAATGCATTTGGAAATATGTATCACTGAGTATTTATGATTAAATTATGCAAATGACCCAGCTCTCATCCTTTCCAGACCCAGATTGTCTAATTAGGATTGATATGCTGAATAGATGTTCCAGAATTTGAATACAAGCATGTCCAAAGAGCAGAAAATTGGAAACGACAAGGCTGAAATGCTAAGAAAAGTGTCTTTCCCTTTTATATTTTACTAATGTGGTGTTAGCAGTTGCAGTTTTTCCGTTGGCTATATTGTGTGACTCATGTGTCCTACAAGAAATAAGTCATGAAATTAAAATCAACTTTCATAAATAGCATTACTTTGCTCTGGACTTAATTTTCGTTAAAAGTCCATGAGTTGTTCCTTTTCCCTGTAAAGCTTTGTAACCTCCATGTTAAAATAATGATGTTTTCCACATAAATTATTTCTTAATTTGGAGTACTGTTGTTCGTAGCTTGTCTCCAGCTGCCAGCTGCCAGTGCTAGATACTTAGCTCATCAGCTTCTTGTATATTCAGATGAGATTTACACACCTAACATGTTTAAGTTTGGTGGGGGTTTTGGGGAGTTCTTATTAGTTGAATTCACAATACCTTAATGCAACAACCTTTTTTTTTTTTTTTAGGAGAGGGCTGATGTCTCATTAGACTTGCTTATAGGTTGGAATAATAGCTATCAGCAAGTCTGCAGCGTTTAAATCCTTCTTCAGTTGGCTGTTTGTTCATTTATTGCTCTTGGGAAGCTGGGAGAAGAGCCCGGTGAGGAGCAAGGAGTAGTGAACTGTCAGTACTTCAGCCATTGTTAGCAGCGGGAGTCGCTCCTTCTGAACTCTGTTGGCTCCTGCTTCCCATCTGCGGGATGATGGATTGCTATGTTTAATACATTTCAGCTTTTGTCTGTCATAGTGTGGATAGACAGCGCTATCAATGATTTCAGCAGTGATTAGAGTGCTGGTTGTACCCACTGCTACTGGGCAGGCACCTCCCAGGAATGTTTGATGTAGGAACTCGCTGGCACTCTTGCCGTGCAAACGAGTCTCTTGGCTAATTCGAGGTGCTCTTAAACACCTACAAAAGACCGCTGGGAATTACTAAACCCACACAGCAACTCCCCCCTCCTTCCCCCAAAGAAAACTCATACACTCTTGTGAATGCTTTGGTACCAGATGTAAATGCTCATCCCTAGCTTGGAAAGAAATTCCTTGTGCTTTTAATAGTCTGGAAATGGGAGCAGGGATGTGGGGATGCATTCCAGGGGGTGTGATGCTCAGCCCATCTGTACTTAAGTGTTTCGCTACTGATGATAGGGTAGGAGAGCAAGGGTTGCATTGAAGCAATAAGATACAACATGACATGTGTCGTACGAGAATTTGCTAAGCCGTGGGTGCTTTGTGATTCACAAGTCCACAGGCTGAATGATTCCAACCACCAGAGAAGTCGCTGTATACCAGCACAACACATGCCCTGGAGTATCTTCTAATAATTATAAAATGGTGCACTGGACATACAAATCGGGAACAAAAAGATAATTGTGTTCTAGGCATCATTTTAGACAAGTGTATATAGGTTATTTTCATTATTAGCATATTAATTTCCCACTCTTGGAATAAATTGTTATTCAAAATCTTAACTGTGAAACAACATTGTATTAGAAACAAATAGATAATGATGTTTGTTAAAACATATAATACTGACTTTAAAAGATGCTTGACCTGGTTTCCTTGATTTGGACCATTGCCTACCATGACAGGCCAGACAGAGGGTAACTTTCACTTCACTTTGAACTGTGGGAGGAAGGGAAGTTAAATCAGAGGATAGTAATCATTCTTGATTTAGCTTTTTTAGTAGAGATTTTAATTTACAGAACCACAAGGATGAGTAACTATAAAAATCTACCAATAACAGAAGTGGAGAAATTGACAGGCTTGAATGTGTTTTCTTTACCCCACTTCACTCTGTATTCACTTGACTGTGGCATTGTTTGCTTTTTAAGAATTTCTTCACCTTTGGTTATACCAACATTCAGCTTCCATGGCTGAGCTCACGGGCAATGGTTTGTAAATCCTCTGTTGTGCTTGCTGGAAGTCTAAGCTCCACAGTGCGGTTGTGGGATGCCATTTTTATTCCTTTTTAAGATGATCCAGGCAGTGGCAATGCTCATAGGGAGGAGTGTTCATGCTAATTAAAAGCCTGAGTTTACCTTTCAAAAAAAACACTGGCAGTTTGCCAGGGAGAAAATTCTGTCTTCAGTCACCATTTTTAATCTACTTGGCTGTTTGGAGTTATCTTCTGTGTAAGAGTTGCCTGGTTTGAAAAGTTGCCTGGATGTTGAAGTAGTTTCTTTGACATCATTCCTAAGTGCTCACTTGCCATATATGATGATCAGAGGATCTGAGGGCTTTGTGAAAGGAGTATCAGTAGTAAGGAGGGCATAATCTTGACATTTAGAGCTGCCAGCTTTTCTCAATTTAGCCTCCCTTCATTAGCAATGGCCCTGTGGCGTAAAGCAAGGAAACTTGAGGCATACCTTACAAATCTCAGAGAAAAGAAAAATGTGTTTATACATAAACAGGTTTAAACATAAACAAGTTTAACATGTTAAACCTTTCCTGATAATTTTTTTTTTTGCCTTAAAATAAATGGCATTTGGCTAGAGAGAGTGAAAGGGGTAGTTCTTCTGCAGAGATCAATAGCTGGAGCATTCATACATGCCCAGAATAACAGCAACTTGAAAGTTAATAAAGAGGAAGTATGAAATAAATACATGTATTAGTAGGTGATGTGTTAATAAATGTATCACATAAATATGATAGGTAAAGGAATCAAATAAACAGTTCCTTAATCAGATAAAAGATCTCCAGTGTTCGTAGTCTTTCTGTAGAAGTAAGACTGTGATTTACAGCCCTTTTTGACAGCAGGGCTGGTGTAGATAATTTTCTCCTGCTTCCTGCAGGCACTGTGATCGCATTCCTGTACAGCTATGCCTGTACAACTGTTTGTGATCATTTTCTGTACAGGATCGGGTCTAGGTTAAAAATGCTGCCTGCTTAACACACACACACACACACACACACCCTTCCCCTGCCTTGCTCCTTTTTTCAGTATTATATTTATTACCCTCATTTGTTTTGGGAAAACATTTCATCAGCAGTTGTGCTGTTACATGCGAATGGGCAACAGGGACAGAAGTGGATGATGATTGGCGGGAGACTGTGCCTTCAATTTTAGGTATCGTCATTCTGTGTGCCATGAAATTGTCCTGCATCCTAGCTGCAGTGGCCTGAGCCTAGTCTGGGAAATGAATTGTGGATTGATTACATGGGGGGTTTAACACTACATTTAAAAGGAGGAAACAGGGGAGGGGTCAGCACTAATGGGGGGAGAAGTAAAATCTTAGAAAGAAAAATGTATGAGTCCAGTGAAGGCCACATTCCTCTCCCTTGGAAATCTGCTCTACTGAGTCTTGGCAAGCTGGCTTGCTGTGTATAGCAAAACAGATGCAGTTGGTTACTGAGATACGGGGTTATTTCAGCCTTTGGATGCCCCCCCAGCCGTATTGTCGTGGCAGAGAAAGATGAGACTGGGCATGCACCATCTCCCATGCCCAACATACCTGGGTTTGTTCAGGGAGAGGAAGCCCACTTGTTACAGAGCTTTCTCTACTCTGCGAGAGGTGCTGCACAGTGGGAGCCCTGGAACTTAAGTTGAGCTGAAGAAGTCTGTTGGTGGAAGATGAAGGGAAAGCCTTAAATTGTTCGGTTTTTTTTTTTTTTTTTTTTTGAGAGGCCTTTCATCACTCACCCCTCCTGCTGCCTTTGAGACTTTTTTATCCTCTGGTGATGTTATATATATTAATATAGAAAGCATCTCCTATAGCTATGCATGATCTGACAGTATCACACCTCTGGGTTCTGATAAAATACAAAATTACCAACTACTGACTTACTGTGAGCACCTAGTTCATAGTAGTCCTGCCAAATCTTAGAGAAAAGAAAGAAAAAAAGCTATGCTACAATAACGTGTGCACTTTTTGCAAGCTAAATTTTACTAGCTTGTACTTCTTTTAGGAACACTTTTACACTAGTATTATTATTAATTAGAACGGAAACCCTGTTTTAAACACCAGTTGATTCTTCAGCAGCTTTTTGCAGACCTGATGAAAATAAATCCGAAGCTACAAAAACCTTTTCTACACCAAAATAATGGGAAAGTCAAAATTTCCCTGGGTAGACATGATTTTAGCAAAACTTCACTCTCTTCAGAATGGCCTGACTTCACTGTAAAGTGGGTTCCACGGTGCTAATCCTCTTGGAATGCAGCAATTATCACCTACCGTATAGGTGTTAAGTGCTGAATTTCAAAGGGATTATCACTTTCCTCCTTCAGTGGCTAAGCTAGAAAAGTTGTTAGTACTTCTAAAGGGAAGGGAAGAGGGGAAAAAAAAAAGAAATCTCTCCTGTTTTCTGTGGTTGTCTTCAGTCTGGCAAAAAACAAGAGCAAGCTGTGTTTTGCTACAGCTAGTTACTTCGGGTTTGATCTTTAGGAATTCTAAAGGCATACTTCCTCCAGAAGTACCCTTCTTTTTTGGAAAGATGTAAATATAAAAGCCATTCAGAATAAAAATCCCGTGAAAGTTATATATGGACAAAACAAAATAGAAAACCAAAGTTTGGTATATCCTTAGAGTGTGTTTTCATCATCTGGAGACTTTTGTCAAGCTAAGTATGTGTCAGTACTTCAGAGCTTGGTCAGTTTGTGGAAGTTGGTATCTTTTCAGTCTAAAAAGATAATTGATGGTTTCACTGATGTTGCAGATCATTGGAAATTGCCCTGTTTTGGTGCATATTCTCTTTCCATGTACCTTTTTCTTTAACTGACATAGCACTGTTTTGTTCTTCCCCTAGCACTGTCTACAACACTGATGATACTATTTTCACATGGTTGTTACACAAAGTGGGATTAGTGTCACTGAACACCTGCTTTTTATGTCCATGTCTAAGAATCTATCATACATACAAACGCATGAGGGTCAACAGCCAAGCCTCTTAAGGTTGCTTTGTGAGTTTGCTGTTATGAACTACAGGGGGAATGGTAGATAGGGAGAGGTCATTCACAACTGGAGAAGAATTCAAGATGTTATAAGAGGTCGAGGTAGTTAATAACAGGTAAGAGAAGGCTGCCTTATGGAGAAATCTTACTTATGAGGCTGCAGAATAAACAAAATGGGGTTTTAGAGCAGAAGGCAGCATTTGGAATTGTGGTGTTGATGCTGGATAGGAGGTTTCATGGAGAGGGTATGTAGAATATTAGGTTGTAAGATTGGCTCCTGGCCTGTTATTTTTATTTTTACTATCACTGTTATTGGGATGAAGAATGATAATTTCTGTCTGAAGTGTTTGGTCTAGATCCAACTTTCTCAGAGGTAGGAATTTAAAGTTTTAGTGCATGGGAAATGGGTTAAAAAATGTTTCAGTTTCTTCACAGTCAAATCACGGAAGGTCATGAACTACTGAATTAAGCTGTAACAGTGTTCAGATAGCATTTTTAACCCTGGAACATTCAATAAATGATGAAAATTTTCTTCTGTTAAATACTTCTGATACTATTCATAGTGCTTAAAATACAAGATAGTATACCTTGATGATGGTAGGATTAGTTCTTACTGTAAGAATTTGTGAGATACATGCAATCCATTTTATTAAAAGAAATATGAAAAATTGCATTTCAGTTCTAAAGCTAACAATAGGTTCCTGGGAATAACAATCTCTTCCTTAAATGTAAAACAGTTTGGCAGAAGAACATGTTCTGCTAAACTTAGGAAGTTGTAAAAATGAGTATTCTTAATTTTTAATGAATTTTTGAAATATTAATTCATTTAGTTCATTTTTGATGGCAGTAATGGTTTGTAGACTTTATGGAGTATTTTGAACTGTGAAGGGCTTAACTGCTTAACTTTCTCTATCAAGATGATAGATAATGTGTACCACCAAATCTTTCCACAGTGAAGAAAAGGTACTTTGTATTGTTGGAAGTGATGTTCATTCAGGTCTTTCGTGCATGCAAAGAAGGTTCAACATGGGCTTGATGCTGAGAGTCATCATAAGACACAGATACTTTTTTTCAGGAAGCAATTGTAGGGTGTCTGAGTATTTGGTTTGTGAATTCTGGCATTTTCTCTAACCTGATTTCATCACAATTAGCATGCATTATATATGTAATTTCATGCTATAGAAATTACTTTGCAACTTTGAATGAAAACAAAATGGAGCTTTTTTAAGTAACACAGTTCTGCCATTTGTTTTGCTGCCTTTTCAGTGTAATGATCCCAGTACTGAGATACTACAGCTCCTCTTTTGTCAGCAGGATTAATGATAATGTCTTGCAGTTTTTGTAAATTATGTAATGCACACTATTCCTCCTTTGTTGTATAGTGAAATTTAGTGGGGTGTTTTAATTGTTTGATTGATTTTTTTCTTTTTTTTTAATTTTGCATTTGTCTACGCTGGAATCTAGTGTCTGAGAGTTACTAGGAGGAGCAATCAAGAAGGGTGTCTTTTGTCTGAGTTTCTGAAGATGTCAGGGGATTTAGGAATGTGCTAAGTCTTTTGCAAAGTCTAGAATTGGATACTCACTGCTGCATGAAAAGTGTTGAGCTTTGCTCCATCTTTGAAAGTCATTAGCACGTTTCTTAGCAGGAACAAATGCTAGTCTTTCTCGTAGTGAATATTCAGCGGCTTTTAATTGTTCATATATATTGTCTTTGAAACAGTAATAATGCTTTAAACACTCTGCTACATAGGACACCTAAAATATAGATTGCTTTGATCATTATGATGCAGGGAATACGGAGGCAATAGCAAGATGCCCATAAACTTAACCTAGATCCTGCTGCCCGAAGCAGTTTCCCTATGAAGATGCCAATACCGGTTTACTAAAGAACTGCCATTACTTGTTGCACAGTGGTAATCTGGAATGTAAAAGAGTTAACGTAGAATCTTTTACCTTCATTCTCTACCTTAATTTTCACTGAAAGTGTTAAAGTTCATTTTTCATGACTGTTTGGCGTAGATAGGAGAGACTCAGGAAAAATGGCTTAACCATCCTGGTTCCATTTCATAAAGGGGCTTGAAAAATAGGCAAATGCAAATTTGAGATGTTTTTGCAATATTTTATAGGCTTCTTACTTCATTTTGATTACTTACTGAATCTGACTGCTGTTCAAATACTGATTCTGGGATAATGTTTTTGAATAATATGACTGTAATTCTGTGGCTGCTGTGTGTAGACTTAACTGGGATTTCATAGATGTGACTGGGCAGCCCAGGTCTGCGTTTTCTAGCTTTCCTTTTCTGACTGGTCAATATTAAAACACTACCGAGCAACTAGCTGCTCCTCAGCAGCTTTCAAAGAGAAGCTTGCTTAATGTTAATTTTAACACATCCTGTATTTAAAATGATCAAGGCTGCTGTCAGGGTAATTGGTCACTGTAATTACTAATTCTATTAATAAAAAGTACAAATAGATGTACTTGTCAAATTTTAAGTTTGTTGACATAATATATATATATTACTGCCTTGCCCTTCCCAAAGCTATTTTTCTCTTTGAATACTTTCAGTTTAGCATTTGTTGTGGCTGCAAGCAAGGCTTCAAATGAAGACATGGAAGTATGGCCTTTGAATTCAAGTTGAACAACATAAGAATACCTTTTGAGCTGCTATAATGTATATTATAAGAGTTGTTTGGTTTGTTGTTTTATTTTTTTTTGTTTGCTTTGATAAATTATACTGCTAGGGAACCCTGTAAACTGTATGTGTAGGGATAGAGGGGAAGAGATTTAAGTCAATAAAGTTATTGTCATTATCTTTCACCATTGCTGTTACTTATTGTATTATAATATGCTATTATAAGGATAATAATATACTTATTATAAAGTATAATAAATATATATTATATAGTATTCTTAATATATATATTTATATAAGTATATATTGTAGTAATTGTGATTATTATTTTATTAGCACTATTCTAAGATGATGATACATGTTTGAAAGAGTGACTTCTATAAGGCATTGATTGCCAAAATAGCGAAGAGTAAATTTTGTTTACTTCCATTTCTCCCCAAGATGTTCTGTTTATCCATTTATTTTTTTTTAATGTGTTGGCCTTTGAAGTTATTCAGAGGATCGTGGGGACAGGCATATTCATGAGATTTATCAAATCTCTACATAAATAGAGATAAAACAAGATAAAAGTAATTTTGCTCTTGTTTCTGGCACAACTAGTGAGCTCAGACATATGTAGCAACCTGAAATGGATGAACTGTGTGGGCATGGATGATAGAAATAAAAATGATGCAGTTGAGGTATTTGGATTAAGCTTTTCAGGCATCATGTTCTGTCATAGTAGGTGCATAGACTATCAGTATGGGCAGCTTCTAAGGTTCAAGTATGTTTTAGTGCATGTGAAGGTTGAAGTTTCCTTATTGACCATTTTGTAGTGAACCAATATTCTCAAAGTCCTAATCCTTTTGTTTTTCTTATTTGAGATGGCAGTCTGTCAAAACTGAAAGCTTGAAGAGTCATAGTTACTTCAGATTCCAATTTAAATGTTGTTTTTTTTTTTTTTACTGTATTTGTAGCCATTGTTAAAAATGATAAAAATATAATTAAACCTGGGCTATTTAGTGAATACTTCTGCAGCTTCATGATTGTTCTTGGAAATCTAAATGATATTTTAATTGTTGCTTTTAATATAATCTTTTTTCACCACTGAGATCTGTGCTTATGGACCTGATCATGAAACAACTCACGAGCAAATGCTTCTTTTTATTTTTGGGCATAATTAAGTTGTATTTTAGTTACTGCTCTGGAA
Source organism: Psilopsiagon aurifrons (assembly GCA_025447955.1). Lineage (NCBI taxonomy): Eukaryota > Metazoa > Chordata > Aves > Psittaciformes > Psittacidae > Psilopsiagon > Psilopsiagon aurifrons. Next base: position 31,678 of record JAOEHY010004158.1, on the reverse strand, counting down.
ATGCCTCATATTTGCAAATCAGTTTCCAGAAGAATAGATTCATGTCTGAATGAGCTGGTATTTGAGACTTCTGCTAGTTTCAAAGAGTTTCATTACAGTTGCATCTCTTCTAGCTATTTTTTGTAAGACTTTGAAATGGGTTTGTCTTATCAAGGCCATTCTCTACTCTCCTTTAAGCCAATTGAATGGGAATATGCGGTTTAGATCAGCCCTGATGAATTTTCTTAGATCAGCGTGTGTTTCTGTGAATCTTTAAATATTCTGCACTCTGCCTTTTATGGTTCTGCTGTCATTTTTTCTCAAGATTATCAGAACAGAAAAAATGACTTCCACCCATTCTTAAAGTTGCTGGGAGTTCAAGTATGAAAGCAGTTGAAACGGGAATATATGTATGCAGACAAGCAGTCATTCATAGCGAAATATTCTCCTTAAAAGTTTGTCAAGAAGTTCCAGATATTTCCCTGCCCCTTGATTCAGGTAATTGCAGATGAAAAATAAAATAGAATCATAATTTTTGCTAGTGAAAAAATAGTTTTTGCTGATAAGGTTCTAAACTATCAAATGCTTTTAATTGGTAATTCGTGGGGCATCTAATGTACTTAAAGCCTTTTCCAACATTATGGCACCACACTAAAATTACTGTAATTCTTCCTTTATCCACACTGGCTTAGGTGTGGTTCCTCGGGCATATAGGCAAGTTACTGTAATGTAGGAGGTGCACAAAGGTACATACTGTTTTGTGCTGTTCTTTATGCTATACCACTTTTCCAAATACTTCCATAAGCTCTTTCCACATACCAAACCCCATTAGTTCAGTTTTCTCATTTTGTTCTGTGTATGCATCTCATCATAGATAACAACATATCAGCGTGACTCTTTTTCACTAACTTTCTGAAGCTAGCTTGGTTCTGTTGCTCAGGGAATTTGCAAATTAGAGCTGTTTCTCTGGAGGTAGAGTTCCTCTTAAGAAACTGGTGGAATGACTTTAAAGATGAAATTGCAAACAGGGCACTGGATGGTCTTTATTCGTGAAAGGCACTGAGGACTCGCTATTACGGTTGAGTGGACAAGCAAAGTCAGGAAAGACAGGTTGAGGCGCCTTATACCTGTAATGCTAGGAAAAGAAAAAAAGAGGTAAATAAATGGCCTGTGTACAGTTTTGGATTTTTGCGTTAGATTAAATAATAATTTGAAGTATGTCAGAAGAATAATCAAGTTTTCTCAAATTTAAGGTAATTGGGATTCTTCTCACTCTTAAATTTGTTTAGTGTCTACCTTCTGTTACTTATTTTGGTTTTTGTTGGGTTTGTTGGTTTTTTGTTTCCCTTCTACATATGCTTATTACATGCTTATCAACTGCTTACATTATTGGAATTTTGTTTGCTGGGTAGGTACTTTCAGATCTTCACTCCTTTGATAAGTTAGGTAGCTTGAGCTCATTAAATCTTTCACTGCCTTTTTTTTTTTTTTTTTCCCTTTGCACTCCTTTTTTCTTTCAAATGCTCATCATAACTTGTATTTTGCTCTTGTTTATACTTGCACAGCCTAATTGCTTTTGGTAAATGGTGGTCTTGTGTGGTGGGACCGTACAGATGTAAAGCATAAGAATTTTGGCGTGGCAAAGGAACTTCATTAATAACAGCACTGTTGCTGCAGGAACAGGGGTGGTGGGACTCCTGCTGAATGAGCGAAGTCATTTTAGTTTTGCTGGCTTAACTGCAGTAAAGAGTGGCAAAAGCTGAACTCTGGCGTGAGCAGACATTTGCCTTAATACTCCCCCAAAGCAGGTCCACTTGATAAGAAGATGATATTCAAGATATTTTCTGGAATGAAACTGTTGCTTAAGAGTTGGTATTTGTTCAGGCAGGATGCTTTTAAGACGGTGTGTACTATGTGAAGGACTTAGTGGATTTCTATTTGTAGAAAAAGTCTGGATCCAATGGCTTAAGTAATTATAAGAATTGCACTTTTAATGAAAATCAGTTTCAAGAGTATTTTGAGTGGTTTCTGTTTCCAGAGTAAAAAAGGAAGTGATTTGAGATAGGGACAGTAAGTGCAGACAATACTTAGACATTCCAGGTGTGATTCTCTAGCTATAGTATGCTCATGCTCTAAAGTACAGTATTTTGTGACTTTTCTGGATCAGGCAGCATTGAAACACTAGTGTTCAAAAAGGAAAAAGAGGAGGATGGGGAGTGAAGGGAGAGGGCTTTTAATCTTTACGCTGCTAGCAGATATCTATTAAATGTTAAACAGTGTGAGAGAAAACATATGATTAAGGACTATTGACTACAGTTAGAGTAATCCAACAATTAATTGAGATTGTTGAAGCAAGCTCAAGGAATAGTCCAGTAATAGAACGTTTTCTGAAATTAGCAGGAAAAAGTTATGAAAACATCTGACCAATGCATGACATTCTCAAATGACAATTCAGATAAAGGTGATAAACAAATTGCAGGAAAGAGCAGACCTAGGCTAAGCAAAATGTTTATGCTGTTCAGACATGTTTATAAAGACAAAGTTAAAAAATATCAAGATCTTATTTGTTAGTATTTTATAATGGATCATGGAATTAGAATTTCTTATTTAATTTGTGTTTTGTTTATATAGCTTCTTACCAGTATTTGTTATATTTTGAGATGTTGGCTTTTATTAAGGACAGTGAAGGGTCTTATGGCACTTATGAGCTGTAGGAACAGGAAAAGGATTACAGCAGTAAAACATTAAGATTTGCATCTCTGAATTTTGGTCCATTGGTGCTGTCATTCGAGAGGGACTGTCCATTCATCAGTATGTAGAGTCTGTCCTGAGTAATTGCTACCATAAAGGTAGCAGTTTTCAAATGGAGAGCTTAGGTTTTGTGTAGATCCTGCCCGGTGTTGTGTGAGCAGGAAATAATCTCTCTCATTCCATGCTCTTTGTGGAATATAAAGCTGGATTGTTCACTTATTTTGGAGTAAGTAAACTCAATTTGCTTAGTACTTGCTCATCACTAACTTGAGTTGCAGTACAGTTTTGCTTTCTGATAAACGTATCTGGTGATGAATAGCAGCAAACCTTGTAGGAATCTAGTGTTCTCAGCCCAAGTGACTGTTTCAGGTCCTGTAGTACAGGTCTTATCCACAAGAAAACATAATTGTTACTGGTTCACTTTCTGAGTGTCCCAGCAGAGTTTACAGTTATCAGAAGCAATTGTGCACTTTGGAGGAATGCTGTGCTGAGGTTCTCTGTGTTTATAGAGGAGCTGTAGTTGAGGCTCAGGCTTGAGATGGGCACATTTATTTGAGTAAAAGCACTCAGAATCTGAGGGCCATAAGAAGGGGTTAGAGATTGTGCTGTATTCTTTTTCCTACAAGTGTATGGAAGGCAAGATTCTTAAAATCTATGGGTTTGGGTAAAAAACAAACCAAACTTCAAAGTTCATTGGCTTAGCTTTGCATGCAGTTTAAAAAAAAAAAAAAAAAAAAAAAAAAGCCCAAAAAAAAAATGGAAGAGTTTTTGTGTTTTGAGGGATTTTTTTTTTAAACTCTGAAGTCAGGGTCTTGTAGTTACTTGAAGAGCCAGTCACCAAGAGATGATAATGGGAGAAGTAAATCAGATGCAGGACAAGTCTGCTTCACCAGCCCACAAAGACATGAAAGTTTGTGGTCCTTTTGAAACATAGTCTTTTGTATTTTGTGCTTACAGTATCACAAGAAGAATGTGCATAGGGGGCACAGGAATCCTGGAACACGAATTCGTGATAGCACCCAGGGAAACATTAGCCACTATTAGGGTATGTTTTCATAGCAGAAGCCAAGCGTGACTGTAGCAGTTGCCAGCGTGTGTGACAGGAGCAATGAAGACCTGGCAGTGTGGTCTATCAGTTAGAGTATTGTCCCTTTAAAAGCCTGTACCAAGCATTACAGTTGCCAGTTCCTGATGAAGGCGGTGCAGCAGTGTCTTCACTAATATTCTCACCTATGCAAGCTAAATTAAAAGTGAGATGAATGCTCTGATATAACCACATTTTCATTTTATGTAGATCAAGACAGGCTGCAACACATTTCTGCTAGACAAGGTTAAGAACTCTCTGCTGTCCCTGAACAACAGTGTTCTAATTAAACAGGAGTATGGTAAGCAGGTTGTTTCCCTGCTCAGACCAACTGAAAATTAATCCTTTTTTCTCCTTTTTTCAATTTTCTTTTTTTTTTTTTCCCCTCTCCTTTTTGGAAGCACCAGTATCCAGTCAGACCAGTCATCCAAAGTGTCTCACTACATGGCACAAACTGTAGTGCCGGTGTGGAGGAAGGGGTGGCAGTGCAAGACTTGGGGGGAGGAGAAAAACAACGCTCTAAATTGGTGGCCTCAGTGGGCAAGCACTTAAGCCGCCACAGAAGCACATACTTTGTTTTGAACAGTTTTATGTCGCTAAAAAAATAAGGAAATAAAAGAGTTAGTAGAACACCAATCCTGAACATAGTCTTTTCGGTCTAATGAATGTATAACAACTTTGGCTATCCAGATTCAGAAATGAAAATGCAGCTGGCAATAAGTCTTCAGCATAGGAATATACTGTTTGGTGCAAATTGACTAAGCTAGGCTTGTAAGGCTCAACTTCCAAGTAGACTAACTAATGCTGACCACTTACTTCCCACTTAAATAATGGCAGTGTTTCAACATAACCCTAACCAACGTATTGAGGTGCGATAGGATCATGTGATGAAGCCAACTCCTTCAAGACGTGAAATGTACTAAATGCCCTTCCAGAATGTAGGAGGTTTTGAGACTGCCAAATACAAGGCATGTCAGAAGTTGGTATCTCCAGAAGTACTCGAATTTTGTGTCTCACATAATCTTCGATTTTTCCAGCAGTCTTTGCTTTTCCCTTATAGGGAATCAAGTCAGGAGAAGACACTGATCATGACCAGTATTTCTTAGAATATTACTTTACTCCTTAAGCTGTTACTAGCTGTTGAACGAAGCTGTTAGTATTGGTAGAAGACAGCTGCCTATCAAATACATTCCCTTAATTGTTCACCATTACCGGGTTGGGACAACAGCTGGGAGGCCACCCCAAACTGTGTACTCACAAGTGGAAGATGATACTGATGCTTCGGTGGCTGAGAAAATCTCTGACTCACGTGTTTCATTAGGCTTATGAATCCTGCACTCCTTGCGTATTGCAGCCCAGCCTCCTGGAACTGCAAGACCTCACTGTTGATACCAGCATGTGCTAATGGTCTGGGCAGAAGCAGGAGGCTCTTAGTATCCTGTGTCAGCTCTTTCAGATTCAACAGGACCACTAGTCTCTGGCTCTTGCAAGACTTATGCACTGTACTCTCTCAGCATATAATTCATAGTTTTCCTCTTTTTGCCTATTATTTTCTGGCAACTATTTATCCATCCAAAGCTATAGTGGTTTTTTTTTCCTTTTTTTTTGTTTTTATTAAAAAATTTTTAGCTGTGAATTAGGACAGTGGCTCCATGTTAACTGTTCCTATAGCAGCTATTTAGGTTTGCTACCCTATTCCTGCCAATGGCTCTGTTCTGTGAGTTGCATTGATTTAGTTCTTTCTTTAGTTGTCTAAATAGGTTCAGTGAAAAATAGTGTTTAAAAAAGGAAAACCAATACCAATGAAGAAAACAAATCCAAAAGCAAAACAACACTTCTTAGACTTCTAGAGTTTTCATTTTTTTCGCTTTCATTTCATGCATTTTGGATCACAGCCAGCCAAACAGCTGAACTAGCATGATTTGTAGCAAGGGACAAGAACCTTTAGATGAGTGAGAACTGGAGGTGAAGGGAAGGAATGATGGGGAAATATATGGAAAACCTCTTACAGTTGATCTGTTACTGACAGAGTAATGATATGTAACAACAGCTTAAATGTCTAAAATATCACAGAAGGTGTGCAGAACAAATTTTTATGGTGTGCTTTCTTATTCTTCACCTTCAGAGTAATAACAAATTTGTGGTTACTATCACATTGATGTTTATCATTATGGGCTGGCTGTCATCAGGTGGAGACAGTGTGAAAATCTTAACAGCTTCTAATATTTTAAACCTTTGTGATAATGACAGAGAAAGCATTAAATGTGCTGTAGCCAAAGAATATAATATTTTATGAAAAAACTTACGTAGTCTCTTTTTCTTCACTTCTTTTAGCTATTGAAAGACACATTCACCATCATTCGTTTTAAAAATGTGGGTATATTTGTCCAAATAAAAAGGCTGCTTAGGAGCACAGATAAAAATTTATGACTAAGGTTATTACATGGTACAGTAGAAATCCAGGGTTAAGTATCTGAAGGAGTAAGGGTTTTTAGGTTGACAAGGGAAGATCTTCCAGTCACTAGTTTCAGGCCAACAAGGTAAAAGACTTGCACATGGAGAAGTAACTTTCAAGTAAGCTAACATATTTTTAATATATTAGCTACTCCAGATTAACTTGCTGTTTGGAGTTGTAGGACATGATTCAGTTGCATAAGCACAGACATCTAGATGCATTTGAAAGGCCCTAGGGTATCTTCTCTGTTTAACAGCTGCCATTCAGAGGAGATCAAGTCTTTTTCAGGTGCTTTGTCAAGTCATGTCTTGGACACTGCAGAGCATCACAGATGGCACTAGGCTCCCATATTCAGGCAGCCGATTAAGCTCATAGGGAAGAATTCAACTCAGGATTCAAACACTTGCATTTAGTCAATGTCAGATTAGTCAGGACAGTCAAAGGAAGGCTCATTATTCTAGAGTAGACACCTACATTTGCTCCACTGAATAGCTTTCTAGACTTCTTGGACTGCTTTGACTACATCTCCTTCGGCAATGATAGGAACATAGACAACAGCTTTCTAGATACCTGGTTTTAAACAGCCTTCCTTAACATACAGTAGATAAGAAGCAGCTTGATACATTTTTGAGGCAGCATGACTGATGGTGAATTTCAGTCCTTTTGCCTCAGGTATGTATAATTTTTTTTTTTTTTTTTTTTTTTTTATAGTAGAGCTACAACCTCTTTATAGTGAAGATAGAGGGGGATGGGCACCCCCAGAAAAGCCATTAATCTGTTCTTAAAATATAGTAATATAGACAAGATTAATTGCTTTCTAGGGGTGCTAGTTTTTATTCTTTTGACTGTTGAAAGAGTCTCACTTGTTTAGATTTAGGCACTAGTAGATGCCTTAAGTTAGAGGCAAATAATCTTACCTTAAGTTGGTCCCAATGTGATTGTCTGAATATGTACCTCTAGTGCCACTTGGGTGATATGGTTTAGTGGGAGGTGTCCCTGCTCATGGCAGGGGGGTTGGAACTAGATGATCTTAAGGTCCTTTCCAACCCTAACTATTCTATGATTCTGTGATTCTGTGACACCTTTAAGGGCTGGCAGATACAACAAGCGTCTTTCAGGAAGTTTTCTCAGAAGCCATGATGGTATCCCATGGGGACTAATAAAACTTTGCAGTTCAGGCAACTGAATCGTTCCTTACATGTCTGTACACAAATTTTCTCCAAAATATGAAATGCGCTGAAAAGGCATACTCTTTTTCAAGTAACTTTGCTGGATAGGCATACCACTTGTATTTTCTTGTGACCTGAAGTATAATTGTGTCTATATTTCCTCTTCATTTAATATGCTTTTAAGGCGTTGTGGTGTATAAAGGTCATTTCTCCATCAGTGAAATACATTATCCTGCATAACAGCATGCAGACACATTCTGAGGTCTAAGGAGTAATACGTATAGGATTTGTTTATTTATTTTTTAATCCAGAACACTCTGGGTGGAAAATTTTGGATGAGCACAATATAATTTGCCAAATAATGTTTGACCGAACTGTTGAGGCACATTCAGGGTTTAGTGACAAATGCTTTAATGTAAAAGTATACAACAGCAGTATAATTTGTGACAGTAATCAATGCAACAGCTGTTTGTTTTTTTTTTTTCTCAGAAAAAGTATATATAATATGTTGTACTGTTGTTGCTGTTTTGCATAGTAAAGAGGAAAACCAGTTTTTTTGTTTGCTTTGTTTTCTTTTTTAGTAAATTTAAATTAACAGCAAGTGGGATGAAGAGTGCTTAAGAGAAATTATTCCTGGCTTTCCTGTTTTGTTATTTGATTGCTCTTCTAAATTGGGATTCATTGGTGGCTATTCAGGGCTGCCGATTGGGAAAGCTTTTTGTAGTTTGTGGACTGAATGGATAATCTCTCTGCCCCACCTCCTGATAGGATGCATGGTAAAGGCACTAAAAGGCCCTGGTTAGAAAGACTTAGTAAGTGAATGGTTCAATATATGAATTTCTTTGTATTAGCAGCTTCTAGTGACTTTTGATGTTGTAATCCTAGGAATATCTGCTTTGTTTCCAATTGAGTTTTCTGCATCTATCAGATACTTTACTTCCAAACCCGTCTTTTATCCAGCAGCCCTTTCTGATTCAGCATCTGTTTTCAGTATTCACTAGCAAACCTGCCTTTTTACCAGACAGTGATACTTAGGAACATGCACTAAGTATGTATAACTTAGAATTCTGAGACTTAAGGAATGATTGAGAAATGCATGGACTGACAAACTAACTTTATCCTAAGGGACTTTTCTCAATTTTAATTGATTTTTTTTTTTTTTCCCGGAGATTTTGTTCATCTTATTAAGCAAGTCCTTAGAGGAGTGAAACAGTAGGTTACCTCCTTGAGAGCAAAGGACAACCTGACTTATTTGCAACAATTATCAATTTGTCCTTATCTTCATAAAGTGAAATACTTTTTTATTTTTTTTTTAATCTTTCTGAAACAGCTTACAGTGATGAATAAAACAATAAAGAATAGCTGGTGTTAACTCCAGCATCAGCCTATTTTATTTTTAAATATCAAGCGCAATATTGTGAAGACTGCATATAATTCTGTTTTCCTAAACCAGATATTTGGTAGGTGAAGAAACTGTCAAGTGCAAATGATTGAAGTGCTATATTTTGTTGTCTTTACTAGAATACTGAACGGTTAAATTCTCAGTAAAAAAAATATTATATGTTTAGCTACAGTCTGTGATATGAAGAAAGTTGTTGAAGTTTTGTGCATCATTCAATTACCTGTTATATTTACTCACAGCTTTCTAATATTACTTTGAGTGATAGTTACCTGATTTCTTCTTCCACTGAAAACTCTTTTGAAATGCCACTAACTTCGGTAGGGAAAGGTAGGACAGAACTGATACTGTGTGGATCAGCCAAGCATTTGCTTTTAAAGAGAAGTGTTGCAACATTCAGTTCAGTGCATATTTTGCTATTAATGGATGAAGTTCTAATGACAACTAAGTTGAAACTTTTGTTATGCAGACACTCAGATGGAGGGGGAGGCTGCTTATATATCTTATCCATATACTATTAATTAGGGAATGCTGTACATGGTGGGACCCAGGACAGTTGGCTGAATTCCTGGCATAGCACGGGCAATTGAGGGGGTGATGGTGGCTATTATCATCGTAAACTTTCACCTGAGATTATGCAAAGATGTCTTGCCCAGGGTCATAACAGAGTCACTGTTTGGCTCTAATTAACTTATCTTTAATGATTAATTTTTGAATGTGTAAATAACATTAAGTCATTTTAAGAGAAGCATAAAATTATACATACTTTTAGGGCTGTATGCTTTAAGAGTGCTGTGGTTTAAAATGTGTGAGGAATAAGCACTATATCAAGTTGTGTTTTTTAAATTACATTGCTAAAAATACTTGTTGATAGTAAAACTAGCAATACTTACCATTAGAATTAGTGAAATAAGTGTACCTTAGACAGCTGTTTTCTTTATGGAACAAATATGTTGAGGGAGGGGAAACTTCAAAAATATTTTCTCCAAGTACATTTATTTTATAAGCAAGAAAATTGCATATTCATCATATTCATTCTAGCATTTGTAGAAGTTCCCTTCTTTGTCTTTTTTTGGTGCAAAGTTTGTACATTGCCTGTTTCTTTCTCTCCTTTTTTTTTCTGCTTAAAAATGTCCTACAGACATTTCTCAAAACTTTCGTTTATGTTCATCTATAGAATATTTTCTGTTTATTGAGCAATACTCCAGATATTTTGTTCCTGAAGTGGAAAAACATGTGATAAAAAGATTGCAGCAAGATACGTAGTCAGTAGTAGTTTGATAAGTTCAGAAGAAACAGTATTATTTCTGTAATTAGGAGATCAACTTAATTATTCTCCTTTTTAGTTTCCCTCTCTAGGTTAGGCATTAAACTAATGACAAGTTCTCAGAATGGTCCTATTTCTGCCTAAACACCAAGCACAGAAATGTTTTCAGCAGGAAAAAAGCCCCAATCAACAACCCACAAGAAGTGCGTGCAGAGATAATATGTAGCCTGAAACATACTTATGTGCTGACAGCTATCCAGCAGTGTTGTCACAGCAGGAAGACATCAGTTGGAGAAACAGATAGCGACCTCAAAAAGAAAAAAGAAAGTCTGGTCAGCAGTGTGGACAGGGTTTCACAAGATTATAAATCACCCCAAGGTCACTGTGTTCCCACCATAAAGAGAGCATGGTCATTTTATTGTAATCTAATAAGTGATGGGAGCAAAGGACAGCTCCAGTGTGTGTGTTTGAAAAAAGAAATAAAAAAAATCTTGATTACAGTTTCAAAACTATATAGTTTCCCTTGCCATTGAAGTGCAGATTATGGGGGTTAAGGCCGGTTTAGGATTGGATTACCTTTTTATAGCTGTATGTTATTCCCTTGTTCATGAATCAGAAAGTACTTAAATTAAACTGAACATTTGGGAGTAATACTAATAGGGAGTGTGGTAGTAGAAAATTAATCACTATTTAGTGTTAGATGGGTAGCCAAGTAAGTCTTTGTTTTCAGGGCTTTTTTCACTGAATGAAATACCTACCTTAATGAACTGAGGAGGATTTATATCTGGTGGTTCCTTTTATTTTTCAAAACGTTTGTTTTTGTGGTGACTCGTGCAAAAGCAAGTTGGTAGGAATGTATTTTTAATGTCAGATTTAATCACACTTTCATTTTGGAGTTTATTCTATATTGGGTAAAATTAGCCAGAGGAAATTTTTATTATTCTTTGTCTTTCTTCTTACACATTTGATATACCTTAACATAATGGGTAAAAGCCTTGATGTGCACAAAGAGTCAGAAATGGGATTTCTTTTCTACCTTTCTTTTTACATCTTAGTTCTCTGATTCTTTTTCTGTTACTTTAATAGCTCTTCCAGCACCACTATTTTTTTTTTTTTTCTGCAGAATCTTCTCAGATGCTTGAAGCCACGTTGAGAAATGAGTGGCTCCAGAAGTGAAGAGGTAGGGAGCTGAGCAGCAGGGCAAGGAATGGCTAAAGAGGACAGTTGGTTCAGAAGCAAGTAGAATGCTCCAGCGCTCATACATTTTAGTGTTCACATGCCTGCTTCTTTTCTCAGTGCACTGAAGCCGTCAGCTAGTGACCTGTTTTGGTGCTTACTGCTTGAATGCTGTCGAGCCCTCACTGATTGAGTAGGCATCTTCTGTTCTGCCACTAAGGACAAGTGGTTGAGGGAAAACAAATAGGAAACAGAAGCCAAGCAGGCTTTCATATGCTTTCCAGACCTCAGATTGAGGAGATTTCTCTCCTCAGATTAAGAACTACAGGTTTTAGTTCCTCTTGGTGGCTATATTTTCTAAACCAAAACCCAGGCAGCCTTTGACTCTTGGCCATTCTTTTTCTAAATAGCCTTTCTTCAAAGTAAAGGTTACACCAGATTTTTTCCTGCCTAAATTCTGATCCACAGGTAGCCTTGGGAGTAGAAATCTTGCTCTTTATGAGTGTAATGCAAGAAGGTTCAGGAGCTGTTTTCTCTGAAGTCTTCTCAGGATCCACATTTTTTTCATGGTGTTTAATTCCACTTATGTGGACATCCAGATCTGTGTTAGAGTCAGGCCTGGGTTTTAAGAAAAAAACCCAACAAATTATAGGCCAGCTTACAGGGCAAAACCCAAGAAAAAATATAGACTTTCTTATTTGCTGACATTTTTTAAAAAATAAAATGTTTTGGTATGGTGTAATATCACTGAATTTTATCTCTCTTTGTTTTCTTATATTTTTCCTTATGTATTTTAGAGTTAATATTACTTGGTAGGAAGTTTCATAAGACAAAATTACCAAATTTGCATCTGTAATGGTATTTTAATTTTAGATTTTTGTTTCTCTTCTGCTGTATGTCAGGATGAGAATTAGCATCACAAGAACTCCTGAGATAGGCTCTGTCAGAGCTGGGCAATTTACTAAACTTTGTCTTTTAGAAGCAGACGGGTATGATGAGAAGAGGTGGCGTGCAGGTTGCTGCTTGCTTCACAATTAATCTGATATTTCTGATTTCCAAACTTAAATTGACAGAAAGGGTTTTTTTGTTCGTTTATTTTGCTATAGGGCACAATTGTAATGATGTTTTTCAAATATATTTGGTTTGGTAGTGCTACCAAAGGCCCAGCACTGTATATTAGGTGCCTTCTTCGTTCAAAAAAACCCACACCCAATCATGCGACTGTTCTTGGCTGCTTCCTTGAACAAATGGGAGTATTAGTTCTCCTTGGATATTGGACGATGGTGATTTACATTGGAAGATGATTTATACTTAGACTCATAACCTAGAACCTTTGGTCTAGTCCAGCTCACTTGTCTGTCACCACTCCCATGTTATTCTATGTTTTTCACCTCCTTCAGCTGTTAATATAGGCAACTCTCACCCTGTATCTAATAGGTTTGACAGAATCTCCTACCACTGCTATTGATGTCATTCCTTTAATTGAAAATAGGGCTATGCAGATTCAGCTGCTTGGTGGACAGAAAGCTTTGCCTGCTTAACTTTCCCAGCACATTTTGTGGTAAAGAAAATAACATCACCAAATCCAACATGGTGCATAGGGTATTTGAAGTTCCCGCTTTATCATATTAGATACACAAAATTCTTCCCAATGTTGCAATAGAACATCAAAAAAGAAAAGAGGAAAATGTGGTTGTGGATCTAACTTCACTTCTGCTCTTTATATCCATGGAATTGTCTAAGATCCTCCAAAATACCAGTCGGGTGAGTTCAATTTTTGTTTTGTTAAGGGATTTGGAAGGTCTTTTCCCTGCTTGATGGCTAAGTTTAAAAAAAAAAAAAAAAAGTATAGAGTGAATTGCTGTCACTGTGTAGTTGATCAGACACACAGTATTTAACTGAAAGCAGGATGTTGCATGAAAATAATCTCAGCATTCAGGAGATGCTGTAGTGGGGAAAACCATCTTCCTATCCTGCTTCAGATAACAACGGTGCTAGTTCCCACATAAGTCAAGCTATTCTTGTTATTATTAGGAGAAAGGAATGCATGAATTGTTTTGCGTACGTTTTACTACTTTCAAAATTACTCATCCTCTCAGAATAAACTACAGAGTGCAAATGCCAGGGTGATTTTTTTGTTGCTGTTGTTGAAGACACGGGGTAGATTGGCTAAGGTAGAGCAACAAATGTAGTTGCTTTGATTTATCACTTGTGACATTCGCATGTACTATGCTGTTCTCCTGGAAACAAAATGGTTGTACCTGAGGACAGTGATATAAACACTACTTTGATTATTTGAAACAAACCATTAGGTTTTGATGAAAGAACCATTACTTTAGTAGACCATGTACAGGGAGTGTGCTTAGAGATAATGGATGAGCAGCCTACAAATTGCTTGCTTTGAATTTAAAGAAGTCACATGTTTGTTTGAACTTCATGGCACAAACAGATATCTAGCATGAACAAGACAAGCTAATGGTATACTTACAGTGTAGTTGAAAAACACTCTGGCAAACTTTACTTGCAATATTTTAAATGCTGTACTTTACAGTGCACACTGAAAAAAATTAATTAGCTGTTTAGCCATCGTGTATACAATAGTTTTATATATTGATGTGTATACAGCATATGTATTTGTCTACACATGTATTTGTTTGTATATTACATATTTGTATTAAAGCAGTAAGTTTGATTTTACATATTTGCATGTTTTCATAATGAACTACATATTTTGGAGTATTACACAATTAAAATGGTTTTGAATGGTGTCAAGTTTGAGTCTATTTTACAAGGAAAGCCCAAAATATATTTCAAATATTTATGTTCTGTGGTAGATTTTTTTTTCTCATCTCTTAAATGACTACTTAGTTGGTTTTTTTAATTTTGTGTATGGTGCCTATGGTAGAGCTGCTCTCTGTGGGCATTCCTATGCTGTAAAATAGCTCGGATTTTACTTCTGGATTCTGATCGTCCACACTCCACCACTTTTTGTGTATTCTTTGGGGATAAACTGGCTACTTCTCTCTGACACAAAATGCAGGTTCTAGTGATAGTCCACTCTGGGAACTGTTTCTCAAAGATACTGTGGACAAGACAGTACTCGATTTGTTTCTTTCTGCTTTACACAATCCTCCAGCATTATCCCAGGAAACTGCATTTTCTCATACTCCCCTACACTCTCATGCTCTTTCCTGGGTAACGCAGTACATACCTTACACATGATTTGGACATGGAGAAAATTTCCTCTGCATCCCACTGTAAGGACCTGTATTTCCAGTGTTCAGAATACTCTGATCTGCAGTGGTGGAGCTGATTCATCCCAGTTTACATCTACAGTGTACAGCACTCCATCTGAACCACTGTCCAGTGGCTTGATAGTCTAGAAACTGTATTTCTAAGTTATTAACTTCTTTATAAAGAAGTTCAAAACTGGTGAGATGAAGCAAACCGTTGAAGTTCCTGTATTGCACGATTAGTTATAAAAGAAGTGTAGGGCAGCTCATTTGTAAATACAGTGTGAGTGAGAAAACTTAAAATTGTGCAGTGAATTTTTTGGCCCTTAATATGTACTTTTTGTAATAGTTCAGTGATGGGGAGGGGAAACAATGCTGCAAAATTCTGCAAATAATCTTTATCTGCCCTTACTTATAAAGTGAAGATTATTAATTAATTTACTTAATTACTTACACTATCACTAAAAGTGCCAGACTGGAGTCTTCCCCTTCATATTCCTCCAAATAATAGTCTAGCCTTAACTGCCATTGGAGAGAGAAAGATAAATAAAAATTGAGAAGATAACTCTGAACCCATGTGACAGCCAAGGACATACAGAGCCTGCATGATTTACCTTTGCATTATGGCAGCCATGTCCCATGATCCTGTTTCATGTGACAAGTTAACAAGCAGTAAAAAATACAGCCCTTGAATATCTGACTCTTTTTCATGCTTAATTTCAGGAACAAAATACATACTAGGTTCTGTATATAGAACATCGCATACTAGGTATGGAATACTGAGGGCTGCGCAGAAGAGTGGACTTTGTTTCCGTAGTCCACATAACTGCCTGATAGGAGAATATGAGCTCTCACTTTTTCAGTTCCATAGGTAGCTTCTTGAGTTATTGAATGTGTCTCCAGGGCATAAGCACAAACATGGTACCATAGTCTAGATCTGTGATGTGTGTTTCGAAATGGCTGCATTATCCTGCAAACATGTAAAATGTTAAATGTTTAGATGTAAACAGTAAACATCCTAAGCATTTTATGAACCAAATATTTATCCTACGTAAGTATTTGGAACTTCTTATAGGCCTGTTAAGTGACGTAAAACCTTTAAACAACTGTCCTTTGACAATTTTTTTTTTCTTTTGAACTTCATGTATTTAGCTACCATTCCTTTGCTCAAGCATTTTTTGCTTGATCTAATAGATTTTGTTAGAGGTAATGAATTGTGAGCAAACTTTCATCTAGTATGGATACATCCTCGTAGCTGTATTGCAGCTGTAATAACACCCCACAAGTGTGTCCTGATTAAGGACACATTACCAAGCTGCTGTCCGGCTTTTTAATTACAGTGAGTACCTTTTTTTTTTTTCCTGTAAGTTGCGTTAATTTTAATATTTATTTTAAAAGGCAGTTAAATATACAGCTGGTAAATCAGGAGGTTTGTAAATAGTTCTATGGAAATGCATGCAAAGATGTAAACCAGTACTAATCAATAATTAAAAAAAAAAAAAAAGAAAAAAAGTCCACATTTCAAAGTCTGAATTCACATTAGCAATTCGTGGTTCATTGAATTAGTCATTTTCTCTTTGATGAGCAGCATAATTGTATTCTGTGGACCAACTAAACAGCCTAAATTTTGTTTCATTCTCTAGTAAGTGATAGATTCAGTATTGATAGTGAAATTCATTTATTTCAAAGCAAAACTGTGTACAGGAGAAGTAACAGAGAGGTGGTTTTGACTCCTATTCCTGCTCAGTTTAAATAAGTTAATCACTTATCTTTTTATGAGATCTTTCATGGCTTGATAGCCCTCTGAAGCTCCATTGCTAGCTTTTAGTATCATTATGTGCATGCTGCTTGGATATCAAGGGGTTTTGTTAACTGATGAAAAGCTTTTTTTTTCAAATTCAGTTTTCATAAAGTGTCCCATAATATTTTTTTCTCATAAAGTTTGTGAACTCTCATCAAATAAAGATTTCTACAGTGGTGATGAATTCAAGCAGTTTTTAAGGATAGGTTTTGTTTTTACAGCTTGAACAAGTCAGTGCCCATTTTAATCAGAACAAAAAATTCTAGTTATGTTCTGCTCAGGAAATGGGGAAGCATGTCGATAATGAGGCTGGCTCTTTCTAATGTTTGTAATTTCAATAATGAGAAAATATTTAGCTTGTGAAATGAATATGCCCAAATAATTACTTTTACTCAAAAGAGACTATATATGTATGTATGTGTGTATATGTGTGATATACATACATCTATATATGGCATGTAGGTATGTGTATGTATGTGTGCTGTACATACATATAGATACATATATATATATGAGAATGAAAGCAGTCCTACAGATGCATGTCTTTTTAAGAACTTTGTTGTTTTTCTTTTAGGGGCTGCAAGATGGGGTATTCCATTAACTAACTTCCCTATTTTCTTCCTTGTGTTTTTTAGATGGATTTTTTAAGACGTTTGTTGAGTTATTCTTGCTAGTTCATTTAGGTGACTGTCATGCAAAAAGTCAAAATAGGTACGTGGCTTTGTCGCATGTTGTCAAATACTGTCTGAGGTAGGATTCATCAGGCCAGATTTATGTATTGGCTATTCAGACACGAGTATTTGAGCTTCCTTCCTTTGTACTGAGTGGAAAGAAATAGGGGCTTCTCAGACTACAGTTCACCTGACCTATTTGAAAGGGCTACTGAAGGATTAGATAATTTATGCCTGGCATAGCCTATTTCTCTCCACCAGCCAGCAAACACAGCAGTCGGAGGCTAGTGTAGATACAGATGTGTACAACAGGTATTTCCCATTTCTTGGGTACTATGCTAGCATATAGTGCTGCTCCAATCAGAGTAGGGCATTATTTGAGGTAGCTTGTTCATTTTGCAAAGAGAGCGAATACTGTTTGTGGTGCTTTGTGTCTTCTGCTTTCTTCTGCCTGGAAAAAAAGTTTGAAAATAGTAAACCAATATAATCTTCCTGCAAAATGTTGGTGTGCCTGTGGACCATTAGTCATTTAATCTTCAGGAAAAGTTTTTCTGGAGGAGCTTCCCCTCTTCAAGTCCCAAAGTATGGTGTCTGAAATGACAGGCTAATTTCAGATTCAGCTGTGATTGAGCACATGCCAATTTTTACATGCTTTACATAACTAAAATAGAGCTGTCTTCAGAAATCTGTATATTAGGGAAATGAGTTCTAATCAGTGAAAGCTTTTTTCATAAGTGGATATATTCATATAATTTTTACTTTTTTTCAAACATGTAGCACTTAAAATTATATTAGGAAACTTACAGAATTATTACTACATGCTCATAGCAGCATATAGGAAATAATGGCAATGATAATTCTGCTATTTTCCCTAATAGATAAAACCTGATATTATATCAGTTGCATAATCATTCTCAGTCTAAAACAGCTGCCTTTCATCTGAGTGGTATTTTTTAAAGATGAAAGAAAATAAGCTTCCCTGAGGTTTACAGTTATATGATGCAGTTGTTAAGTTTGATGGTTTTTCTTTTTTATTTGTTTAAAGTAGAAGGACTAAAAGTGATTGACCCAGATTAATTTAAGTGAAACTTTGGGATTCTTAGTAAGCAGTGCTTTTCTGTTACTTACATACCCTGCAAGTGAAAAGGAAGTATTTTTCATACTAAGAATCTGAAAACCAAAACTGATAAAACATGCAGAACATGGAAATTGTTCCCAAATCTTACTCTTTCTGTGACTACAGAATAGAATCACAGCACTGCCACTACCCAAAACATAGTTCATAGGGAAAAACTGACTAAAGATGTGGACCTGCTGCCGCTGGGCTTTTTCAAAACCTAATTTTGAAAGAAATAATCTATTAAAGATTAACTGCAGACAGAACTGTTTTTGCACCATGGTGCTTGTAAATGTATTAAGAATGAGTGTGGAATCTTTTCTTTAGTTTGATCGTGTATTTCTGCTTCCATGTAGGAAAAAGCTAAACTGAATTAGCAGATCTTTTGGATTTGATTGCTGGGTTAAATTTGATTCAGAAGCCTATCACTGCAGACCCATTAAGTCTTGAGCACTGCATGTGGAATTCATATAAAGACTTTCACTTCATGTTCTCTGTGATTGTCTCTGCAGTGTTTTGGTTTCTGTGCTGCGCTTTGTATATGACAGGTACGCTTTAAAAGGATTTCTAATAAAAGGCATGTGTATCCATGGTCATTTGACTACATCCTATGTTGTGCCATGTAATAGTAAGTGCATAAATACACTTTTTTTAACATTAATTATAATACAACACAAACAGGCTGTATCTGGCATTAAATAATTAAGTGTAAGAATACATAGAAGAGGATAAATAACATCACTTACATGACTTTGATACATGTGAGTCATGAGGGCATTGTTCTCGCTCTTGGAACCTAAAGATCTAAGTGAATCCTGGAGTATTCTGCGTACTAATACCCTTCTTCACACAGTATTTCTAGTTGGGTGGTTATGTTCTCATTTACAGACCTGTCTGGCCTTTTTTGTATCCCACCCTCAATTAGGAGCCATCTGAGCTTAATATTTTTACTGTTGCCTTTGCCTGCTAATAGGAACTGTTAGCTAGATGTTTTTGAATAACTGTCATATGCTGAACCTTTAAGTGGTCAAATTTACCATCTAGATCAAAAGGTAGATGTATCAGGGAATAGCTTTGCTAAGCCACTCATGTAGACACGCTACTACAGGTGGGTTTTCTTCATTACTCTGAAGATGCCTGCCCAGAACGGTTCTTTGGTAGATCCTACGGGAAGCCCTGAGGAAGGGATTCTTCAGCACCTGAGGTATATAAATATGGAGTAAGTCCTCATTTATTTATTTGATACTCATTCATTTATTTTATATAAATATATATATTTATTTATTTTATACTCATTAATTTTACCCATTGCTTATTTGCTCATGATGTGAATGTCTAAAATAGATCAGATGAATTATGCCTTATAAGTTCTTGCTCTCTCATTTGAGGGTAAAGAATGATTTGCTCAGATGAAGATGCTTATGGTAGGCTTCTGTGTTAGGTCAGATGAATCTGGTCAATATCATTTATGATGTAAGCGTGCTTCAATGACTGGTATAAGGGATTTGGTTTATTAGAATTGTGTAGTGTTTCACGCAATTTGAAAGCTTTTCCCAGAGCTTTCATGCAACTTCATCGCTTCAGTGCAATTTGAAAGCTTTTGCCAAAGATATCAAGGAACCCTCACAGGGTTGATCTCCAATGATGCAGTAATCATAGCAGTTAACATTCAGCAGAGTCAATATCTGATGCAATAATGGCTGTTTTTACCAAAACTGAATTGGCGAAGATTCTAATATAATCTAAATAAAAACACTGAAGAATTTGAGTTAGGTGTCTAGGGTGGAAAAAAGCCATTTGAGTTTGTGCCTTCATAGCATTTCTTCTAAGAATCAATTTGGTCCAAATTAGTAAGGGAGATACTACTTTTGATGTTATGTTTTGCTTTAAAGGCTATTTCCCCTTGCTAAGAGAATTATTTAGTATTTAGGATTATGTTACTTTTTTTACCACCCCATGTAAAATGTGTAGTCATCAACTTGCATATAATTCCTGTTTAATGTGGGGACCTCCATTTTAAAGGAATAAACAGGAGTTAAAGTCCTTGAAAACACACCTTTGCAACAACGCAGTAAGACAGTGGGTTTGCTCATACTAACAAGGATTTGCAAACCTGGGGCCGCCTTTAGTTTGTACCTTTTCCATGAGCATGACAAACTATATAATAAATGTACCTTTTCCATGAGCAGGACAAGCTATATAATAAATGTTGTTAATGCCATGTTTTACATTTGATTGTCTGAGGAGAAAATCAGTTTGGTTTAGGAAAGATATACCAATGTGTAGCACTGATTCTAGACACCAGTTTGAACACAGATGCTTTTAAGTGGAGTGTGTCTAGTGCTTCTTTCTTTTATAGGTACTGTTAACACTGTTTGAAAATGCATTATTTCATCCAGATGGTGTCTATAAGTGAGTGAGTACGGTATACTACATCAAGTTAAACTTATTTTAGATACGGTGATAATACTGAATAATGATGTGAAGCCTTTCAGCGGTTTTGTTTCAGCTGAAATCCAGACTAAGTGGAATTCTTCAAAGTCCAAAAAGCCCGGTCTTTGCAACTTTGAACAGTCTTGCTCTAAGGAATATGTGGACATTAGCATAAAGGTTGCACATGTTACACAAAGTGTAATTAAAGAAGCTTTGATCCCCCAAATGTCAACTAGCTTGCTAAGTGTCATAACAAAGTGTCAAGCATCTGGTATACAGTTAATTTGTAGTCATTATCTGCATATTGTTGATGTGACAGTTTGTTAGCAAAGCAAGCTTGACAGTTTGCATTTTGTTATTGATTGACACCTATAGACCTCCCCACCCGTCTAGTTTATGTTCCTTATGAGGGTTACTCAGGTTGCACTTTTACCTAATTAAGTTAGTTGGTCCAATATGGAGTGAATGTATATAGGATTCCAACACCCCCAGTTTCAAAGCAAGAGTGTTTCTTGATTGCATGTATCTTGGTCATCATTGGGTTGGCAGTCAGTTTTACAAATATGCTTTTGATAATATTGGCAAACTATAGGTTGCATTAACATATACCATCAGAACCATGTATTTACATTTTCACAGAGTGCACTACATTGTGATTCTTCCAATGTGGCCTACCAAAAAGCCTAAAAGAGTAGCTGGCTCCTGCGTTCCATTTTGTACTATACAACATAAATGTGTTTTGGTTTGTATAGCTTGTTAAATATTCAATAGCATTCTGCATAATTTTGGAAGCTGGAATTAATTAAAATAATTAAAGTGTTTTTTGTTTTTGGTTCCAATTTCCTCTTCCCCCCCATATGACATGAAGGCAATCTATCAACAAACTGAGCATGCTAATGAGCAGCAATAAATATTACACAACTATTCTTATATCCAGAAAGGAATTTGTGTATGTTTTTTATAATGGGTGATGAAAGTGAGTTATAAAAGAAGTAATACAAGGAATACTGATTCAAAGTAGTTAGGTGTTTTGATGTTTTTCAGGCACTTCCACAAACTTCTGAGTGTTATTTTCTAAATTAAATTGTACAGCTTGCACTTTCAAAGTTCATGCTTATGACTAAAGAAAGAAATACTAAGGAACTCCTTTATGATTCACTTTATTTATCAGTCTTCAGATGTTGAATCTATCACCCACTCCACAAGAAGTGGACTAGATTAATTTTTTTCAGAGATGTTGCCTTTGCTTAGACTGATTCTGAGATACTGTCTGAAGCTAGATACAAGGCTTGCCCAGTTCCTTAAGTTATGTACACTCTAGTCTACCATCCTGGTAGTCCTCATACTTGCATCTTAATGTGTGTCCCTGCACTTGCTTCTGGAAGTGTGCTAGCTAATGACACTTCTCATGTCCTATGTCATATGCATCTATGAATAATAGCACTTGGTTTTCCATCAGTATACCATTTTTGTGCTATACGAAAGTACACACAGATATGTCATACTAATTTTGGATTGCAGTCTTTATCTTGTTTTATTTAGACTTATTTTAACAAAAATTAAGATACTAGATTTCATTATTTTATATTTTAATTTTTATGGAAAGGCAGCGTAATGAATAATATGTATGGAGTGCTTGAAAGAAATAAGAAAGGAGAAGCAAAAAGGATACATTTGTTGGTGTTTATGTCTGTCTGGTGCTCTAAAAAGATTTCTTCGTCCACCACTGCTGGTGGTATTTAGTGATGCTGAGGGAAAGGTTGAGCATTGGACTTGCTTTCTTTTTATTGATTCCTTATGCTTGACATACTTCAAGGTTTCCCATAATTTAAAGTGGGGGAAGATTGCACATTGCCACATTCTCATTCACATAATGGCAATTATTTGTTTATTCTTTAAAAGTGTTCTGGTTTTATTTTCTATAAAACTTTGAAATTTTAGAAAAACATTGACTCTGTAAATTAGAATTTCTTAAATGGTTTTAAATTGTGCCTCTGGCATGTACCCAGCACAGGTGGCTGGCCTTGGCAGATACTTTATGCAGGTTTATTAGTAAGGAACAATTTTTGTATTGTATTAAGCAGAAAAATATTTTGGGTACTAGCAGCATGAATACTATGAGTACTAAAGTAACCCAGTGCTTAAACATAAATGAATTTTTATTGAAACTGAAATTCATTTAATAGAAAATTTAGCAATTTGCCTGTACAATAAAAAAACGGTACCATTTTTTATCAGGAACACTATGGCAGTTCTATCTTATAAGGTTATCCTTCTTTAGGAGGCTTGTCTGAATGAGAAGCTGCATTTCAGAACACATTCTAGCTCACTGTTTAGCAGAGCATGGGTATAATGCTTGAGGACAGTTTTGTGGCTAATAATTTAACATAACTTCATTGCTGTCTGTGGACCTATTACAATTTGCACCGAGAATCTGTGCTACTTTTTTATATAGGGATGCTGAGCACCTCTTACTGTGGGTGATTACTTCTACTTTGTCAGAAATGTTGCCTTATTTTTCTTTGTATCTGTAGTTGTTTAGTTCACAAACTTAACCTTTTCTGGTAGTTAGCTATTTCAAATACATTTAATAAATTATTAGGTTTCCAGAAAACATTTGAATGCAGTTGATTGAAAATTCCTGTAATAGTGAAACAAAAATCTGATCTTTTAAGAAACCATGGTTGGATGAAAATAATTAAATATTATTTTTTGTTTTAATGAGCAAGTAATGCATCTATGTATCCTCTAGTGATGCTAAAATGAAGAAGATATGACTTTTCCTCCATTTTTTTTGATTTTATTTGCGGTGAAGATTGGTATTGTTCAGAAAAACTAATTCTTATGCTAAGTCTGTTCAAACATTTGACATGAGGATAGGATGTTCTTTCCAGTGGAAGCATTCAGCACTGGCTGAATTAAAGGACATGAAAGAGTGTAAAAAGGGGGAAGACTGTCTTTTCTTTTAATTCCCACTTTTACAAATGGAATCCAGATATTATCCATAGTCCAGAACTTCAGACATGGTTGTTTTCAAACTGTTCAGTGACAAAACGAAAAAATCTTCACGTTCTTTTTGAATGATATTCCACTTAAAAAAAAAAAATAAAAAATAAAGGAGGCAGAGGAACTTCTTGTGAACTACCTCGATGGTAATTCTTAAAATTGTGGCAGATCATAAAAAAAGTCTTCCTGGACTTGCTCAAAACTTATCCTGTTGGCTGATAAACATAATTAATCCTCCTTTTTGGAGTAAATCAGGTCTCTGCTTGATAAATATATAGTATGAAAATCCCACTAGCAGACATGAAAGATGAGATGTGCACTTTCCTAGATTACTGTACTTTTTAGAACTGGCTCATATTGCCTCTGGAACAGACGAGACCTAGAGAAGAGAAATGTTCTCTCTGGGGATCACTTCCTTCAGTGGGTACCTCTATGTCAGGTTCAGGCCCCTTGACATGAACATCAACCAAATGCTGGTAACCTTGCTGACACTAAGCAGGGTAGGACATATATGCTGATGTCCCTAATGCTAATAATTTCATTGCTGGTTTGCTGTTTATTGGTCCAGAGTAAGGCGAGGCTAAGAGGCCCTATGAAGCAGAACTTAGAGGGACCAGTCATTTGAAAATGACCGTTAAGGAGGAGCAGGTGGGAATCCAAATTTATTGCTATTGATTACGAAGAAGGTGCTTTTTAAATCACCTGGCTTGATTTAAAATAGCTGTGAGCACAAAAAACTGGCTTGAGTTTTGACAGTTTTAACTAGGACTAGAAGCTAGGCCAGTCTCAGACTGCTTTTCAGATCTTGAATGCTACTTAAACTTTTTTGCAGAGCAGATGTACCCCAAAGCTTCTGTCAGTATTCAGGATGCTGGTGCTGGTGCTTATTCCTGGGCATTTACTTGCAGCAAGATAATCTTTGAAACCTCTTCTTCCCAGGGATGCTTTTGAAACATTTGAAACTTCTTTTTCCAGGGACACTTCTGGTGTAGTATTTACTTGACACCAGAAAATTAATATATGGCTTTGCAATTAATGTTCTCTTTCACTCTCTCCAGATCCTCTCCTCTACTCCAGCATCTCAAGCAGAGATACCTCACCTCCTTATGCCCAGAGAAAAAATATTAAATGATACCCATTGCACAGTGCTGAGCCAGTGAAGGCATAATAGATATGCTGTGCAACAACTCCAGTACCTTTTTTTATTTGCTACTAATATCTCAGATACAGTTCCCTTTCTTACGAATGCAGAAAGGAATTTCTGATGCTGTTGTTGGGCAACCAGTATTAGAACCCAATTTGTAAATGGGGATTTTTAGTATTGAATTTCAAGGAATTAGCCTTATAACTGATGAAAACTTTGCTAGTTGTGGGCAATGTAAAATCCAAAATTTTTAGGTCCTCTGATAGTATCACTGCACACCAATATTTGTTTATAACTCTGAGACAAGATTCCAATCAGGTTTCTACTATTCAGGAAGCAGATGTCATTTTGACACTAAGTTGGTGAAGTTTTCTGTTGACTTTATAGGGAATCTGGGAGGTTTTCTAAAATCCACTGGTAAGGTCTGCCTTAAATCTGTAAGCCTCTTCCCAAAGAAGATTAGTGTGACCACATGCTGTGCTCACTCTGCCCCTTTTCTGTCTTCTCTCCTTTGCACTTCTTGTGAAAACAAGGTGACTCCTGACTGGCCTGTTAGCATGGCCAAAATCCTCCTAGCATATCTACCTCCGATTGGTGAGATGCAACTGCTGATGTAGATGCAACTGATAATGTGTCCACTGGATTCTCTAAGAGGAGTTGTAAGATGGGTTTTGCAAACAAAAGGCTAGAATTTCATCTCATATACATTGACATGGACCCACTGACTAAAAGCAGACCTTCTAAGGTAAACCAGCTGAGAATCTGGCATAAAATTATGAGCATAGTGTTGAGAAGTATGTAATTTTTTTTTTCAATTACATATTTTTTTTCTTTTGTACATAGTTGGTATTTGTGAATATTTTCTTCCATCAACCTGTAGGTTTGATTGTGTAAAATACTGTGCCAGAAGTGTTTTCTGGTTCTTTTATTTTATTTTTTTCTTTAAATTAGAAAACAAAGTTTTCCTGGCTTGTTCCAGGAAAAAACAACAACAACAAAACCGTCTCCAGTTGCTGGTTGTATTTATTTTTCATAATGTTTTTTTTTATTTGCATACTTACCTTTGAATTATCAACATCATTTCAGCTTTCTCACTAATCAAATGTGGATTATTACAAAGTCATTCTCAAATCAAAGTGATTAGGGAAGAATTTGTATTTTGTTAAAACATAGCTAATATTCCACTTCTTTCTCTTCTAACTAAATTTAGAAGGTACAGACTGTATTCATCAGGATATTCTGCAGAACCCTTCTGGATGTGGTAGGAAAGCTGATTTGTATGCATGAACTCTCATTCTTGTGTTTGTGCTAGCTTTAAGTAGCAACACAGCTTTTAATTGTGAGGTTTTAAGTTCCGCAATTAAAATTTACCCTTTCTACTGAGAGGATTGAGTGATAGTTTTTTGATTTACTTAAGACAGTTTAGACAAATTATATTTAAAAGCACATAAAGATGCAAGAAGCATTTCGTGACTATAAGGAGGTCAATATGTCTTAGGCACATTTGCTGAAAGTTTTACTTTGAATAGCTAATGATTTTTTTTTCTTCTGCTGTATTGCAGAGAACAGGCGAAGATGCTATAAAGAGTTTTCCTGTCAATCTCCTCCAGAGAATCAGTTTTCTTGAAAACCATGAGTAAAAGACCTTGGAAGAGTTTAGTTAATAAATTTTCCACTGTGCAAGATTATGTCAATAGCATTCATTTTATTAGAAGACTAAAAGTTGAGTATGTACAAAATATCCAAAGTACCTTAAGGGTATTTTCATATTTATAAATTAAATAAATGATGTTCAGGAGATCATCAAGGAATCTTGAGATATATAGGTAGAGTTCATACTGCAGAGTTTTGTAAATGATGTGTACGTGATGTCTTCTCAGAAGAGGAAAAAGGAATGATCTCATTGTTAACTGTTTGGTTTTAGATTTGTTAACTATATTAACTGCAGCTGTGCAAAAAAATTAAGTAGTTCCTCAATTTGGTAAGTTTGTAAAATTGCATTAAAATAATGTATGTGAGTTCATGTACTGTTACCTGCTTACTATAACATGGACTACTGGATGTCCTTTAGTCTGTATCTGCATTAATATATCTTTTAGAAACTTGTCCAATCTTGATATCAAAGTTTTTCTAAGAGTATGAGGCCAACCAGTGTCAATTTTGTCAGTAATCAAAAAGTTGTTTTGATTATAATCTGAATTTTAAGTAGAAGGTTTGTTTGTGTTTGTGTGTGGTTTTCTTTTTTTTGTTTTGTTATTTTTGGGGTTTTTTTTTTTGGTTTTTTTTTGAAGCTGGAAAAAGCTCCTATTTTGATTTTCCTATGTTTTTGCCCTATTCACATCACTATTGTTTCTGGAAGTCCTCACTGTGGGCTGTTGCACTACTTAGTTCAGATATTCAGTCCCTGCCCCAAAGAGTCCTGGGTCTAAGTATAAGCAAAAGACAACAGATGAATGCTGCCATATGGAGTATATGCAAATGAGATAATATTGATCAACATGATAAGCATGCTGTGACTCTTAAACTGCATGTAAACCTTTTTTACAGTTTGCAGACAACTTCTTCACATTCCCATTTCACATATATATGCTTAATGGTCACAGCTGCAATAATAGTAAGACAAAAGTTAATAAAGAACCTCCAAGCCATCAAGAATAATTTACATTAAAAATTAATCACATGTTGCAGATGTCCTCAAAACTACATACTTTTTAACAGTACAGTATACTGTTGTGTATACTTAAAATACAATACAAGATTATTTTTTGTCTGAATAGCATATGATTTTAAGGCATCAGTTATTTTATTCCTAAAATAATACTAGTACTCCAGCAATCAAAGGACTGAACACAGATGTGTTGATGCATATGTTTGCAATATGCGTGACTATGTTTCATGTTATAAAAATCAAACCATATTAAATTTTTTAGGTGATTACTACAAATCAAGAAGGAAATTATGTATAAAACAAACAGTAAAGGATTTGAAGAATTCAAAGTGTGACCTGAAAAAAAAAGGGGATTTAGAATTTTTTGGAGTAAAAAAATTCCTTTGGTTTCATAAATCAGTAAAACCGTATGTTTTATATTAGCAGTATTTGCTAACAGAATATGTTTGATTCTAAATGTATACAAATTTTATTCTGGTTGGATCCCAGAAGGTGACATGAGTGTGGAAAACAAGGTGAATGTGTATAGAGTTCACTTCTTATTCATCTAGGTTACTCTTATCTTAATGTTTAAATGTATCCTACTGCAGCAACAATGTTGCTTTCCATCCTGTGTTCTAGATAGGAGCTTGCTATTTTTAGGAAGTTGGTAATCATCCCGAACTTAGCTTACACGCTCGGAATAATGATTTAGAATATCATTTGTCTCATTAACATCGTTTTTAAGCAATAAAAATCACATGAAAGCTTGGAAACCTTAACAGGATGAAGCAGCTCTGGTCTTGCAGAGATAGGCGTCTCTTCTCCATTGCAGGTATTCATTGGCTCCTGGGAAATGAATTGATAATTTTGGTGTAATATTTAGTAGTCATCCTGACACCAGGACTGCCTCTTAGTTCCAGAAGTAAACTGAGGAGTGAATGGGCATGGGATTAAATTAGTTTTTATTTCCTGCTGAAAGTAAAGCAGGATTTGAACCTGTTTTCTGTGAAGGCTGACGTCCTTGACTGCGGCCGTTTCACAAAATGTCATGCAAAATGATGGACTGTCCTTTGACATAGTCTTAAGCTAAATCCAGTCTTCTAGTTTACCCTTAGTGCTGAAAAATAGCTTTTATAGAACATGCTTTGGTTTGCTTCCTTCTCTATCCAAAGCATGGGTGAAGACAGTGGGTGTTTGGGAGAGCAGGGGTGGAAGGGAAACAGAAGTAAATGAAGTCTGTGAGATTAGTTCAGTGATGATGGACTGGTGCCTTCTTTCTTTCATGGAAAGAAAAGCTCCTTTACAAGTGTTACGCTAATGTAAGTGTTAATGTTTGCTTAGGAGACTAGAAGGAGACTTTGCTTGAGGCTATTGGAAGAAATAAAGGATATTTAATGTGAAAACTAGAGGAAAACATGGAAAATGCAAGAGTCTCAAATCAGGAATCAAGATACTGATGTAGGTAGGTTTGCATGTAGGATTTCTGTATTCAAAAAAACTCAGTACTGATACCCCTAAATTTTAAGAAGCGCATTCAGAAGTTTTGAAAGTGATCCTTGGAGAAGGCATTTCAGATACTTAGCAAGGAGTTATTTTTCATTATAGTTGTGACTTTAACCTCTGATAAATGGAAGTAATCATCTGTTCTTATTTATTGCATTTCTGAAATATTAGGTGTGGGTTTTTTAATATGGCAGTTAGGTAATAAAGTTTCTTTACAGGATACCAAAATACCGTTCAGTGAAAATACTACACATGGTTTATATTCAGGTTCTTCATTGTTCAAAATTCAATTTTCCTCCACCCTCGCGCATTAGGTTGATGGTGTTGACTTTAAGGGGAA
>JAOEHY010004157.1:29518-54897 GCA_025447955.1 Psilopsiagon aurifrons | reverse complement strand
GGGGGGGGCTGGGACTGGGGCTTGGGGCTTTCCAGGACCAGAAACTTTCTGCTGCAGACCCTATCCCAGAGAGGTGCAGGTGACAAGGGACATTCATCAGTTCAGGTTTGTGTTGTTCTCTTGGGTGAGGTGGCTTAGGGCAGGAAAGGGTTTTGACAAATACTACCCCTAGCTGGCGGCTCCAAAACCTTTCTTTGTTAACGCAGATGATAGAGGGCCAGGAAGGGGAGATAATGCACTGTCATTCTCCTTTGACTTGCACTAGGAGGTGGGTTTCAAATCACCTCTTGGGATGAAGGCATCTGTTGCAGGATTTGCAGCTATGCAATGCTTTGCCACCTGCTATCAAACTGCCTGGGGCAGTGCAGAGATCCTTCCACCCCTGGCTATTGCATCTGACCCTGTTAGAAGTAAATATTTAGGGAAAGAGTAAAAAGAAGCCTCTCCTTTGGCACTTTCCCAGTTTCTAGCAGCAGGGGCATTTCCTAAGCTGCTCGCCAAAGTTTAATATTTTTCTAAGGAACAGCTGATTCTGTCAATGCAGTAACATTCTCATGGATTTCCCCCCATAGCAGGGCAGGATGTGGCCTGATGTGGCTGGCCTTGCTCCGACAGCTCCATCAGCAAAGCCTCAGGAGTTTTTCACCCTCAGGAGCAGAGGGAGCTGGGCCAGAGTCTTGTGCAGGCAGCCAGACCACTGCCAAGGAAAACACGTGGGACCTGGTCCAGTGTGGGCACCTCTATCTGTTGCTCCCAGCACCTTGTCTTATACTTCTTGCAAGGTATGGATGTGGGCACAGGAGCCACTTACCTGCTGGAGATAAAGACTGCCAAATAAAGGAGAAGCACAGCCCTCCCCTCTTGTATCAGCCTCATCTCAAACAGTCATTTGTACTGAGGATGGCCTAATTTATGATTTGGCCAGGATTAAAACACATTTCCTTCCACAATGATTTTATGCAGGCTTTTCAAACCACTTCATGAATTCCAACAGATCCTCAGGAAGTCTCTGGCAAATGGATGCCTTTTAAATCTCTGTTACACCCTTGGCACTTGACAAACCTGACACATCCCAAGGTGGTTGGGAGGACAGAGTGCCCACCTAAGACCTGGGGGCAGGTGATCTTCAAGCATTTTCCACTAAAGCTCCAAAATTGGAAAGTCTTTCAAGTGTTTTATGTAAGAAATCAAGCTACAGCACCACAGAATCAGGAAGAGGATGCAGGACAGATCCCAGGTGTCCTTACTCTCCGCAAGCACCTAAACCACCTCTCTTTTCCCCACTACTCTGCATCATCATGCTGCTGGCTCTTCAATAGCTGAAGGATCCTGAAAAATTACAGCCAAGGCTTTTTCTTGTCTGCAGCAGTCACCTGAACCAACTTTCTGTTCAGATGGAAGTACTGGAGCATTTCTTAAAACAGCTCTTCCTCCTGCCATTAAATATTTAAGAGAGGAGCACTGGGGGAAAGCACGCGCTTTAGCCGAGGCAGGATGCACAGTGCTGGGAACCACAGAGAGCCAGATTTAAATAGTAATGAGATGGCAGGTGCTTGCAGAGCACAGTTCAGTTTTAGCTTCCCACTGCCTCCCCTTGCTGCGGTGCTCCCCGCAGCATCCTCAGGGTTGCATCCTCATCCTGACAGCTCCTGCACCAGCCCTAGCACATGAACAAGCACTGAGCACCTGACCTAGCACTGCCTTCTTGCAGACAGATCCCAGCAGGGCACATGTCTAGGTTGGGAAGGCAGACTGGGGAGCTACACGCTCTGCTCAGCCACCCCTGGGTTGCGGATTGAGTGGATGAAATCCTGTTGACCTGGAAAGCAAGTGCTTGTCAGGGATGATGGGAACACTGGCCACAGTAGGACAGGAGCAGAGCATGCAGCAGGCCTCAATTGCCAAGGTCTATCCCTACCAGCTGCTTTGTCTCCCCATCATCACTTTCCCTGGTCTGCCTCATTTTGGGAGGGTGGCAGAGGGAGGGTGTTGGTGAGTCTCAGGGCTTTGCAGTTGCTGTAGCAACTGTGGTGTCTCTGGTGGCAGGAGCACACGTTTCCTGCAGCCAGAAGGAGTGTGAGCCGCTTAACTGCAAGAACAGTATTTTTTAACCCTGCTAAAAAAAAGCCCCCTCTTCCCCCACCCCTGTGCTCATGTGCTGAGCTGGAGGGATGCAGCATCTTCCTGCTCCTGGGCAATCTTCTGCATGAGCCAAAGCCTCAGCAGCTCCTCCATACCCTCCGCTCCTCGGCAAGGACAACTGCCTTTCCCTGATCCGGTCTCAAAGGCAGGGTGAGTTGCTGCAGCCATCCAGACTTCTCCCTGGAGCACCTCAGACCTCAATTCATTTCTGCACAAATTAGAGCATCTGCTTTGGTGAGCAAGGATCAATCTTGATCAAAACATTCTCAGCAGTGGAGGATCAGCACCAGCTTTGATAAGTTACTTCCCTGATTAATAATGCTTAAATAACAGAACCTTTTTCAGAGGCTGGATTCATTGGGTGTCCTTTTCTTGCAAGATTTTGCCTCCTAAATCCCATTACTCCTCCATTTCCATCATCTTTGTACATTGCAAGCCCTGACCCACTCTCCCTTCCTTTTCTCTTGGAGGAACCTGAGAGACAGAGCTCCGTGAGCAGCCCCTTGAGATATTCTGGTGCCTCTTCTCTGAGCCTCAGCAACTTGGCTGTCACACTGGTGTCTGACCTTGAGGCACATTACTCCAGCTTGCCACTCTTGTGCCAGGACCATCCTTTGGACATGTGCCACTGCAGGCACCCACATACATTCGGAGTCCATCAGCCTGGTTTGGGTTTCACCTTGTATATGTGACTCATCTTTTTTCCTCCAGAAATGTGACTTTATATTCAGTTCAAATAAAGCATATCCTGCTGGCCTCTGTCCAACACACCCACCAGTTCACATCAGCCAGCAGATACCCAGAACAAAGCAAACAAAGCTTAGTAGTAATGCTTCAGTGTTGCTCACCACCCATGGCTCAGGGTTGCATCTCCTTTGGTTTGGTTTGCAGAATTAAGCCCCAGTCTTTCACAAATGCTTTTCCAGAGGGCCATGAGCTCTGATCCAGCCTTTTCACCACCTGCCTTTAGGTTGGCTGTAGCTGCTGCCAGGGAGGGCAAAAATTGCAAGCAGGTTCTTCATGGGAGGGGGAGGCAAAAAGAGAGTGAGCTATTCCTACCTTTCCAGCCTTAAGAGTACACCTTCTGAGTATTTCCTAATGGGAACCAGATCTTCCTTCCTCAGGTGGTCACCTTCACCACAAGAGATGAGCACTTCAGGCATTCATAGCTGCTGTATTTGGGGCTGCAGCTGGAACTCTGCTTTCCCTGGGAAGCGTTCCTGAAGAACAGGTTGGGCAGTTGGGGAATGTTTCATGGCTATTTTCAGCCTGAGACTTTTTCCCTTTTTTTCTTCAAAGTACAAGAAAAAACCTGTCAACAAGTCACAAAGAGTGATCTCAGTCTAAAATACGAGCCCTGGCACAGGAGGGCATTTGACTCAGAAGCCACTTCCCATCTTTGGAGAGTACAAGTATGTTCCACTTCGTCATCCCAAAGGTCTTTAAATGCTTATAAAAACAGAGTTTGTTTATGCTCAGTCAGAACAGCCTATCTGTTACCTTGAAGGCTGGATTCAGAAAGTTTCTTCAGAGATCTATTGGTTTCATTCCTACCGTCTGAACAGAAGTTTTCCGCAGAGACTGTCAAAATACAAATGTCTCAATTCCAATTTCCTTCAGTCTTTAGCAAGACATCACATCAATTGTGTTTAAAAGCACTTTTATTAGTTACTGAGAAAGCAGGAGTCTGGCAGCTCTTCTTGACCACGAACTATTCACTTTTGTGAAGTCTCCTTTAACAGCGGTTTGATCCAACACAGTGGTTTTCTCCATCAGCAAACTCAGCAGAGCCTGGAGCCAAAAAGACCAGCTCCAGGCAAGGGTTATTGCCTTCAGGTCCCAAGGGCTCCTACTGCTGCCTGGACAAAGCCTTTCTGCCCCTCTCAAGGCTTCTCACATCCCCAGTGTCAGATAAATAGGAGCAGTGGAGGCACATGGTCAGCCTGAAGCCAGGGAGATCCATGAGAGCAGGCATAAATACATATCAAATGAGGTAATTTCATCCACACCTGTGATGCTTTGAAGAGGACTCAGGGAACCATCTAACAGCTTGAGGGAGTTCTGGTTTAGTCTGATTTTGCATAAAGCTACGTTTCAGCCAACAGCTCAGCCCAGTGATAACACAGGGAAAAGTGGTCATGAAAAAAGCCAGCAATTCCCACTTCTTCAAGGCCCAAGGAAATTATCTTCCCTCATCTGATCCCCATGGGATGCTCTGGGACTGCTCCTGCCAACATTTAGTCATTTCAGAGCTGCATGGGCAGCCAGAAACACAAACTTTCCACCTGCTTCCTCACATGAGCCCTCCCAGCTTCCTTTAGTCAAGGCCAGAGCATGCAGAGCAGGATGCCCACTGCTCATGTCTTAGTGCATCAGCCAGCTGCAGGATGCGTGCAGTTCCATGTGATACAAGCACCATGGTGGGACACAACTGGGTCATTTAGTGGAAAACCTCAGCTCTACTACGTATCTGCTATTGACTGTCCCATTCTAAACAAGGAGACAGATGTTAAATGGCATTAAATGACACAAACTGAGGTTGGCCTTTCCCTCCTGGCACTTTTTTCAGGGCCCCCAATGCCATGCCAAACTGAACCTCTGCTTGTGTTTCAGCTCTGAAAACACTTTACTTGTGTGCCAACACACATACACACAGTCCTCACATGGGAGCAGCCAGTGCTCTGATAATTGAGCTGTTAATGCTGAAAGACTGAGCAAGTTTCCCTCAAGGCTTGGCTGTGGAGAGCTTATGAATAAATGAATAAATTGGGACTTAGTTGAAATAGCCAATGGATTGAAACCTGGAGATTTCTGGAATCAGCTATGCAGGGAAGGAGCATGTGTGCAGGGTCCGGTTATAGGACCCCTCCTGTGGTTGTGTAAATACATAAGCATTAATGTTGCAAGTTGCAAAGATTGGCAGGGCTGGCAGGATGGCACCCGTTAGTCTCCACAACCACCTCCATCAGTACACTCACACCATTATCTTCCAGCCAAGCAGATGCCCTATGTACAAGGATGGCCAGGACAGGCACAAGTGAGAGCCCAAGATATATGGGGAGCAAAGATGTTCCTGCAGAAATGGTCTGTTTGACACTCAGATATCTGTGGATACAGAAATGGAGAGAGATGAGCTTTGAGGTGGGGGAAAAGCTGTGCCACCCAAAAAGTGCAGCCCAGCTCTTGTCACGACCCTCTTCGATCCACCACCAGTTTAACACAAACTCACCTGGAGAAAGTAGATTCTCTTTCACTTGAGGATGGGTATCTGATACCCAAATCTTACAGCTACTGCACTCATAAACAGGTGAAGATATTTTGACTGGAAAAATGCCTTGTCAAACCTTCTGTGCTGTCAGAGCACCCTGGAGGATCTGGAAGCGTCTCACCTACAAGAGTGCAAGGGATTAAGCCTGTGAAGCAACAAACATCAAGAAAGGCCTTCATTTAGCACAGTCCCTTAGTCTCTTTAATTTTAGGACAGGTGTGGCAACAAAGGGCTGAGCAAGGTCTAGTCACAGCTCCTGCATGGGACATGGCTACTGCACAGAAAAACAAGCACCAGTGCAAACATGTGCTAGAAGGACCTCACTGCCCATAAAATAGTCCAATTTTGGTTTCAAGCGCTGACCTAACCATGATTACTGGAGGTCTGATGCCCTCACATGTGGTGGTTTTACACCTGTATTATTCACTGACCTCATCAGAGCCAGCCCTGACTTCTCCCAGCTGGATGGAGAAGAGAATCAGGTGTTTCCATTATTTAGCCCTGGGACATGGGCACATCCACCCTGCAAACCAGCCCTGCTATATGCCCTTTGCATGGCTGGGGAGAGCCTCAATTACACAGTGGTGGCTGTGCATGGGCCACCAGCCCCACTGTTTACAGGAAGTGCTGGTGCAGAATATGGAATTAGAAAGACCACAAGGAAGTGAGGGATTATTTACTGGAGATTAAAGGACATGGAAAAACCACAGGACAAATCAGTGGGGCCTCAGCAATGGTAGCTGCTATTTCAGTCTTCCAGCTGCTGGCATTCATATCAGCCATGTTGCCACGGGAGAATTTAGGAGGAATTCAGTAGGATGGATGGTTGCTTTGCTTGTGGACTAGTAAAACACATCAAAGAATAGGCCCTAAACCCACTGGAAGGATGCGAAGGATGTCTGCTCCACTCCTTCCCTTTCTCAGTCATTCCTATAAGTCTTCCTACATCCTGGATGAGATTCCTGGCTTTGGACTGCATCTCCATCTCCGGGTCAAGCAGCCAGATTTACCTCCCAGCAAAGCCACTGGGATGTTCCCATAGGTTAGCCCAGATTAGTCAAGATAAAGCATCTCCTCAAGCCTGGAAAGAAGTTGGGTGGGGGTTAAGGCCTGACATCTCAAGACCTACAAGATAGCTGCAGTGCTAATGGGAGCTGCTGTTTCTTGGAATATCCATCTTGGAATATCCATTATTATCACCTGGGGAAGATACCAGGTGAAGGTTGATCCTGATTCTCCAATCCAATCTAGCCCAATCCTTCTCAAGACCACTACTTCTTCAGGCTTTTGCATTTAAGCACCCACAACCTCCTTTCCCCTTAGAAAGTTCAAACCTATCAGCATGGTCTCTAGTGGGAATAGACATAAGCAGAGCCTGTGGCCAAGCAGAGGCAGTTTACAAGTGACAAAACACGCTTGCTTAAAGTGCCTCAGTTGGTGTGCACATGGGCTCACCTAACTTTCGATGAGCTCTGCTTTTCAGCCAAACCTGGCCACCAGGATTTCAGTGGTTGCCCACCAACTCTGACGTGTGGGCTGTAACAGGTCGTATGTCTGTGTGACCACCTCCGCCTGCAGCTGCAGATACACAACTGCCGCTCCTGCAGCTCCCCAGGAAGGCCACATGCTCAAACACATTTTCCCAGAAAATCCCACAAGCTTTTCCAAATGCTTGGGTGTACCTTCCCTAGCATTTTGCTCTTGGCAGGTAAAGCTATTTGCAGTGCTGCCATCTTGGTCCCACAGACACACTGGAGATTTTGCCCTCATCAGTCTTCTGCCACTGGCAACAAGTTTTGGGGCAGCACCCAAACTTCTCAGGGAGTCAGGCAACTTTGCTATCTCTCTTTCCAAAGACAAAGATTTCACTTTTTTGTTTCCCCCCCCAGCCTCCACAGTATCTCAATGCCACGCAACATCAGTCTGCTGCCACAAGCCAAGTGAAAGCATCCCCCATCCATCCCCACAGCTGATGCAGACTGAGCTCCCTCCACCACCACAACAGCATCCCCAGCACCACCGTGGCCTTTTGCACTCAGTGCAGGGTGGTGATTTAGCCTGACTCAATGGGAAGGTGGCTATGGACTGAAACCCCTGCCCTGCTCCCTGCACGGTCTGTGGTTAATATCATCCTGCTGGAAATTACAGAGCTCCAGCACAGGCGGTGGGAGGGAGGCTCCCCTTGCCGAGGAGGAGCCCACAAAAGGCTCCCACTGACATTCCTGCCTTCTCTCATGCTCTGCATCCATGCTGCTGAGCAAACACAAGCAGCACGTTGCCTTCATGTTTGACCCAGACCAGTGCTTGGCTGCTGATACCATACCACAGGCTCCATCCAGAAAGCAAACAGTAGCTCAGTAGATTTTTTGCTTTAGTTTTTGTTTTGTTCTCCCTACAACAAATAGAAAGGATGAATGAGCTTATTTTACAGCCTCAGAGGAATACCCAGCCATTGTTAGCTTGACACATGCAGCAAAAAGTGATGGCTAAGAAAATAAAAGCTTATTCTTTCCTGAATGGATTGGCTGGAGAAGAATCCCTACCCCCAAAACCCTTGCATGGGCCAGCAGCAGCATTTCCATCAGCTACATGGCTGATCCACAACTCGGTGACTTCCAGAGAAAGACCTGACCTGCTGCACGTAACAACAGGGAAATGAAGATCTGGGTCTGTGTGATTTCTGATGAGCCTGAAGCACACTGTGCTCCCAGCCTGCCCTGCCTGTGCAGGTGCCACCTAGCACCATGTCCCCATCCTGGGCTCACAGCAGGCAGAGGGAAGGCAACGCCATCCTTCTGCAGACACTAACATACAAACTGCAGAGCATTTCCTTCTCTCAGTTCTCTGCATCTAAAAATCCTTGTCACAAGGTCTAAAAGTCCTTAGTCCCACCTGAGGCTCAGGCACCTGCAATGAGTATCTCAAAGCTGATGGGACACGGAGGGTGATGAACTCTGCTTTGGAGAACCAACATTGCCAATAAATGGGTTCAACGACACTTTCTCCCCTTGGAAAGGAGGACTAAGAGCCAGGACATGCAAAGAAAACAGCAGTGCCATAGCTGCTCAATTAACTAACACAATTAATTTTAACCAAGACCCCTTAGGTCATTTCATTGCAGCCATCTCTGCTGGGAGAGCTGGCACTGTCACCTGCAGCTGCTGTCTTTGAAGCAGTAACCTGGCTCCAGAGCCGTATTTTTCTCCACTCACCATGTAACTTGCTTCTGCCAACAATTCACATGATTTCCCCTATTATTGCAGTGGTAAAATCAATGTCAGGAGCTCAGAGTCCATGAATGGAGATTCAGAGTTTGGAGTCCGCAGCCGCCTTGTGTGGTTCAGTGACACAAGAAGGGAAAGAAAAAACAAATCCCATTAATAGAATAAATCCTCAAGAATTTCACCCAAACTCACCTCCCACCCAAACCAATGCTTTTTTAAAGATGGATTAAAAAAAGCAGGAAATTCAAGTGAATGTGCTCCCTCCCTGCCACAGCTGCAATTCTGCTTTCAAATACATCTGATTTAGGAAACTGGCTTGGATTTATTTGTATGGCTGCATGCTATTTTTCCTGCTTTATTCAGTATTCAAAATGGCTGCAAAAGGAAGCTAAAGCAGAAGCCTGGTGATGCAGACCTGGTTGCTGAGCCATCACTTCCCTCCGTCCTCCATCCCTGCATACATGAAGGTTCCTGGGAGCAGCAAAGGACAGGACAGAGGGGGCTGAGGCTGTGTCTGAGACAATTGTGATTGCCAATATGTGCATCAGTGGGGGTGTTAATTTAAAGAATAAAGAGTGAAGGTTTTTTTAGTCTAGAAAATCAGGAGCCAGCTCCCTTACTAATATCAGCAGACAGCAAAACAGAGCCCAGGCAATTTTATCAGTTGCGGCTCCAACCCATGTTCTGTCAGAGAAGTGATGAACCACAGGGAGAATGAAATCTCATCTTTTATTAATGGCAGCTACGTACCCATTCGCAGCTGTGTAGTGCCTTCAGCAGCAAAATCAGTGACCAAGGTCTTCAAGTGGTTAATGTTCAAACAAATTACAGTGAGGAACAAAAAGGGGATTTTGCTTTAACTTGAAAATTGAAAGAAAATATAAGAAAAGAAAGAACTCTCTTTTTTTTTTTTTTTTTTTTGACCTTTTAAATAGCCAGAGCTTTTAAGGTGTGCTCCAAAGTCCAGCACGAGCCTCCTCCTTGGGGAGGGAGTGAGGGAGAAGGGGGCTGGTGCAGGGGGATGTATCCTGATGGGTATTTTATGGGCTCCCCTGCACTGAGTGGGGAGCTGCAGCTGCCTTATCATGTAGAGGCGCAAGCAGGGGACTGGCTTGGTGACAGCAAGTCTGCTCAGTCACAGATCAAATGGCTTGATAGAAACTGGATCCAACTGGTCCAGCCTTGTGGGTTTTGATTTAAACTGCAGTTATAAGGTGTGATTAGAGGCGGGGGATGCAGTGCCAAGAGCTCAGATGTGAAGCAAAAAACATACATTAAAAAAAAAGCTCTTCCCTAAACCTATCTATATTTTTCCAGCGTTAACTCTTTGCCTGCCACTGCCAAACACACAAGGAAATCCTGGGCCATCCAAGGACACCTTCAGTGCTGCTGCTTAAATCCAGAGGCTGTAAGAGCTCTGTCAGCAATGCAGAGGAATTGCATTCAATTGCCATTTGGCCGCTGAACTTAATTGCATTCAATTGCCATGTGGCCACTGAAGCACTAACATTCATGGGCTTGGTATCAATAATAACCACAGCAAAATCTCATAGGGACCAAGTGAGTCTCTCCTGCCACTGTGCCTGAGAGCAACGGAAGTGGATGCCCTCCCTGAAGCCTTCATGCTGTCCAGCAATGGCTGAAGCAGGGTCTGTGTTTTGGCTTCCTTCTTTTTGTGTTACCCCTACACAGAAGAGGAGGAGGCAGTGCTTTCCTGGAAATGGTTAAACAAGGTCTCTTTTTCCTGTCTCCAACCAGTTGCCTAGAGCTCAATAGTTAATTTGGCAAAGAGAGACCTTTGGAGATGTTAACGCAGTTCAGCCCTTCAGCCCATATGGATAAAATCACACTTCAATAAATTGCTGGTTCTTTATCTTCATGTGGCATCATCACAAAGTTAATTTCAAGCTTTCCAGTAAGTCATAATATATCTTTTAACCTAAAAGCTCTTTTGCATGACACTGAAATAGGTCCCAGTCTATATACATCTGCTGCCAATACAAATGTATGGTTCAGCAGCAGTAAAGAGGATATAAAAGACTCCCACATTACAAATGTAGGAGGCAGAGGATATTTTAGTATGGCAGTGGTTACGCTTTTGGCAGCTTTGCTATAATAAACTTTGTTTTCAGAGCCTTAAAATATTCCCTGTGCAGTGAAGACTGACATATTTGCTTTCAGCAGAGCTGTCTCAGGGGCCAAGGCTGCTGAAGGGAGCTCGGGAACATGGGGGAACACAAAGAAGACGGAGCTAATTCCACCCTATGTTTAAACAGGGAATTTCCTCTCAAAACGCAAATATTTGCAAATGCCATCAGGTCCTGGTAGGGCTATTTCCATAAACGCAGATGGGCACTCAGGAAGTACCTGCTCACAATGTGACAACCCCCCGGGCTGCTTCAGGAGCTGGGGCAAAGGAGGGAA
The DNA here is from genome assembly GCA_025447955.1 of Psilopsiagon aurifrons. Taxonomy (NCBI): domain Eukaryota; kingdom Metazoa; phylum Chordata; class Aves; order Psittaciformes; family Psittacidae; genus Psilopsiagon; species Psilopsiagon aurifrons. The sequence continues at coordinate 43,839 of JAOEHY010004157.1, read as the reverse complement.
GCTGAGTAGGAAGGCCAAGGAGCAAAGACACAAGGGATGAGGGATATGAGATGCCAACCTTGTGTAGGAAAAGTCTCTGGAGACCTCTACTATCTCACCATCTGATGGAGGCCTCAGGTCACCCACCTGGTTGCTCTGGGAACTCAGCCTGACAAGGGATGACACAAGGAAGATTGCCTTGAAACTTTAGGATGTATTTCCAGACCTTTAATTCTCAGCTAAACCAGAGGCAGAGCAGAGAGGAGCTGGAGAGAGGTGGCTTTCTATGGTCTCCTGGCCCCTGCACCACCAAATAGCATTTCCCAGGATCCAACCTGCAGTAGGAAAGGGGTAAAGTCCTTCTGTCCATTCAGATCAGTTTGAATTATCGATTTCTTGCAGAAGAGGATATCCAAGAGTTCAGATGGGCCAGGTTTGAATAGCAAAGAAAGCATGAAGCCATGCTTTGCACAAGAAAATGTCGGGAAATGGGCAAATGCTGACCTAGTTCAGGGTATGGGCTTAGTATCAAATCCAAGAGGAGGTCTAGTAAGTGGGTCCAGCAGGACTTGTCTGTGTCATGTGCAGTCCAGACACATAGAGATTTCTGTGGGTATGGAAGGCCAAGCTTAATAATGGTGAAATAACTTTAAAAATGCCATTTTGTAATGGTTTATGTATACCTATAACCCCAGAAATTCAACCCTGCTAGTTAAAGTTTCTAAGCCAGAAAGAAAAAAACACTTCTTCATCATCCAGCCTCTTTAGAACAGCTCACTGCTACTTGTATTGAACTTGGATGAGGTCTTGGCATGGAGGATTTTGAGAGCATGTGATGGCATTATGGTTTCATGCTAATCTGTCCTCATTGTGTGCTTGTAAAGATAAATAAGAATCATGGCTTCCTAATCCACAGGTTAGTAACTGTGGGAAAAACACATCTACCGCAGCTTTGGCAAGTGCTTAGAAATGTCACACTTTTGTATTTATTAATTATCAAGTGAATGCATAAACATATTGTTACTAACCTGAGTATCTGGACTGCAAAACCCATGCAGTTCCTCTTGCAGGTCTAAACCCTTATGCCTTCAGAAGAAACCCTGCACCAAGCAAGGTCGCAGTTGCAGGGCTGTGCAAGGAATGACCTGACCCCTTTTGTCCATGGACAACCTGTGAGGGTTGGCAGTGCCTCACCAATGTATGTTATCATTTGTGACAGGTTTGTTTGGAATTCCTACGAAGTAAAAGAGAAAGAAAGAAGTTATTTTGATAGTAGATCAAGTATCAAAGGAATAAAAATAACCAGGTACTTTTGCAGCCTGCAGGCTGAGCCCTCTACTGTGAAGCCAGGTGTATAATCCTGCCTGGGGTGAAACTCCCCACACCTGGTTCAAAGAGGCAGCATGACAGTACTGGGGCTCTGATCTCTGCAGATGTGCAAGGCCCAGGAGGAGTCTTGATTTCAAACTTCAGAGAAGCATTTTCACTTTATTTCTCTGCTCCAGCCTGCAAGACAAAGCAGTTCCTAAGGGAAAAGCCCACACAGACCAAGGAAAGGAGGCTTTCCTCCTCTTATCATTGCAGCACAGGACAAGGAACCAAATGACCTCTTAGATGCGAACAAAGAACAAACCAGCAAGCAGCTTCCACCAGGATGGCAAGTCCTCCTGCAGGAAACCCCTGTCCTCTACACACACACAGCAACAGGGTCCCAGACCCTGAGAGGGAGGACACATTGGTCAACATTTTGTCAACCAGTGAATAAAGATGAACTGGTCCTAGAAATAAACCAAATTCCAGTCTCTGCTCCCCTGAACAAACTCCCCTTTGAATACTTCTCACACCAAGAGGATGTCTGCGTTCAGCCTCCACTGATCCTTCTGTCCCAGCATACGTCAAGGCACCAGCCACCCACTTTTAATTAACTTGATGGGTAACTCAGCAGCACAAATCACCTCAAGTTACCTTGGCCACGGAGCACAGCGGATCCTTCCACAATGAAACAGCATGACAGGAATTATCCCAATCCATAATTGCTCTGAGCAGACAATAAACCAGCTCACGCTGGTGGAAGTAGCCACTCGGAGGTAATAACCCAGTGAGTAACAATAATGGCAGCAGATACTTGATAAAAAGCAGGGAACAAAAGAGAAAGCTTTCTCCATTATACAAAGAATGGATGTTTTCTCTTTGCTGCCTTTGGTTCGGAAATGCATTTAGCTATTTGGAGAGTGCTGGAGTGCTCACCCGCACGCACAGCAGAAGTGCATTTTGAGCTGGGGGAGGAAGGAATCATTTTCCACTAGTGAGATCATGGGCAGGAAATTTAGTTCTCTCCTTTTAATCTTTCTTGGATTTCTACCCAGCCATTTTATTTTCTTCAAGAGAAGAATCTGCATATTGCTGGGGAAAAAAACCCCAAACCTGCTCTGAGGTGGTAAAAAAAGGACACTGAAATACCAGTGTTCTTGTTCCCCCCACCTATACCCATTGAAGTGTCTGGGCGATGGGAGCAATAAGCATGCTTATCTGAAGAAAATCCCTAAAACAACCGATGGCTTGCGCGTGCCTGGTGCACGTGCCTCCTGCTTCTGCTTCTGCATGTGGCTTGTGGCCCCTCGCTGCTCAAGCTGCTCATGCTGGGGGTCTGGCCCCTTGCCCTGTAACTGCTGGTCCACAGCTCTGCTCCCTGATCCAAGCCTGGAGCTCACACAGGGACAACACCCCACCTGCCCCTGCTGAATCTCTGCGAGCTGGACACCAGGCTAGTTAAAAAAGAAACCACCCATGCTGCTCGAGTACCACAGAAGGCACCAGCACAGCAGGGGCAGGCAGATGGTGACACAGCCCTGGGGACATTTATACCTGTGGCTCTGTCTCAGCAGCAAGTGCCTGGGACCAGCACTCCAGCAATGCCCATTTCAAGCTTGGCTCCCTTCTGCTCCCCCAGCGAAGCCACCAGCCACCTCCTGCCAAGCCACTCCTTCTGCCCCAGGAGGGCTGCTGCAGGCACGGGCACTGGCACTGTGATGGGCTCCCATGAAGAGGACAAGATGGAAATCACAACAAAGAGACATTGTCAAGATGCAAAAGATGGAACAGCAAACCCCAGGGGGATTTGAGTGGGGTTTAAAGATCTACAGCTGGACATAACGCAACCCTGCCCCAGCCACACCAAGCCTTGCCCTGCAGAGTAAATAAGCCTGAAGACAGCCATCTGCAGTGAAGAGCGTATCAGGGGAAGGCTCTGCAGGACTGTAGAGGCTAAGCACTGTTCATTAAAGTGCCAGGGAAATGTGAATGAAGCAGATGAATGGATGAAGAAATGAATGAAGGAGGGAAGAGGAAGTGAATGAATATTGCATTGACTTGATGCCTTTCATCCTGGGATGGCAGAGCTGAGCAGCACAGCTGATGGGCAGGAACTGTGTCAGTACTCCCCAGAGAAACCCCCGGTCAAAACAAATGAGATTATTTCCTGTTGACAGAGCCCTTCAGGGAGAGGCACACAGGGAGATGTAGCATATGGATTCATACGGCTTGAAGCATGAGGCTGCCCCTAAACAAAATCCCCCCAACTGCCCCTTAATCAATGTGACAGATCATTACTTTTTGCGTTGCTCTTTCTCTTGCTATTCCAGACACTGCATGATTTCCATGGCAACGACATCCCAGCTGTCCCAGGCCTTTTCCTAACTTCTGTCATCTGCTGTCAAGTCACACCAGTGCGTAACTGGGTGAGATGAGCAGTAGGGCCACAAAGGTGCCTTTTGGCACACCCCTTTCCTTCCCTATGCAGCCCAATCCTGTGAGCCCCTGGGTAGCCATGCATGCCATAGGGCTTGCAGGAGGCTGCGGGGAGCACATAGAAACGAAATATAATTTTTTGGAGGCTTTATTGTGCTGTTCTGGAGCACAACCAACTGAATCCACCAGCCAGCCTGACAGTGACTGGGATTCGCGGTGGTTTAATGGGGATGAGAGCAGTGAGCAGCAAGATGCTGCTGCCCCCTTGGTAACACAGGGTGGGGCTGAGACTGAACCTGGATGCTTTGGGGAGGAAAGGGAATCCAGCTTTACTTCTGGTTTGGAGAAGAAAGCATGTTCTCTTCTCTTCCTCCTCCTGAGGGAACAACTATCCTGGGACGTGATTCTGCTCTTCAACTGCTGCAGTTTTGCAGGCAACTTGATGTGACCACCACAAGCAGCACACACTGTGCAGAGGAGCATCTGGCCCCGCTTGAATGCAGTGCCACTGATCACTCCTCAGTGCCAATTTAATCCCAACTGACTACAGACTTGGGGTGATCCTCCCTGCAAACATTATCCAGCTGCTCTTCTAGCAGCTGGCTGTGGGAGCCATTTTACAAGTGTTCAGTAGGGCATTTGAGGGCAGATACAAACCTCAGGGACCATCCATAGGCTTTAAATAGGTTTTTGAGCTGACCTCAGGAGCACAAAGCTTGCCATGTGTGGGGGTTCGGGTACACAGACACTACCTTCTGAATGAACTGGTGCCGCAAGCCTTGCTCACACAGTAACTGTGTCTGCTGCCTGCAGGAGCTGGAGGCAAACGATTTGTTCCTTCCTCTTCCACTTACCCTGCACCCTCCAGCAAGCAGCGTCCCCTCTGAAAGGCCAGGGAGGATTTAGGGTGACTGAGTGCCACTGCAGGAGCTGGAGCCCAACCAGGCAGAGCATCTCCCACCCTGCCACTGGGAAGGGGCTGCAGCACAGCATGTAGGGATGGCTGGGCATCACGCCTCACCTGAGGTGGCAGTTAAAGTGCCTTTGTCCATCTTTTCTTCAATCACATCACCCTTTTGATTCAAACACAGGTTTTAACCCCAATGGAACCAGAGGTTTGCAGCCCTACCTCCACAACAGCCTGCGTTGTTCATTAACTACCCTCAATTTCATGGTAAACCTGCAGAGCTGTTGCCCTGTAACAACACACTTACTGCACTAGATTGAGCACACTGCTCATCCAAGTATTAACAAGCACCAAATGTAGCACTGGGCCTGCTTCCCTGTGTTCCCACAGGGAGTTTGGCCACTGGGTTTGGCAGTTGCATGACTGGACCCAAAGAAGGGGGCCCATTTGCACACTGGATCAGCAGCTTCTTTGAGGGAGCATGGCTGCTCAGAAACTCTGTGCTGGAGCTTTACAGTTGCTTGAATGAGGTCAACTTACTTTGCTGCTCTTCACACCGGGACAAAAGGGATGTTCTATCCTGCCATAATTCGAGTTAAATTGCTTTTCCTGACTCTTAACTGGCCTGGGCTTGTGGGCCAGAGGCTCTCTGTTGAATGCTGAGCTGGTTCCTTGGCCCTGTGCTGTGAAGCAACTGGCCGGGTTGGGAGGTAGCATCCTGCTCAGGCCACAGTGACTTCATGACGAACTGGTCCCTGGAGGACCACAGCAGCCAAGACAGCCAGAGCCATGGTGCTCATGAGTCTGAGAAAAGAAAAAGCTTTAGGAAGGAAAGGGAGCATATTTCCATAATGCTGTCAGCTACCCTGCAGGAACTGCTCACTTCGATGCGGGGCTTAGCACTGAACTCAAATATATTCAGACAATTTCATCAAAACCAGGGGTTAAAATAAGCAATGTGGTAAAATCTGCATTGAACAAGCTATCAATGTCCCCTTTCTAATTAAAACAGGGGAGAAAGCTGTGAACCCTGGGGCTTATAGGGGGTATAAGGGCATAGCCCCTATATGGAGTTGGGGTATAGGCCAGATAAGGGGTTAACCCCTTTACCAGCACTGCAAAGGGATGAGTGACCCTGGTGTCATCCAGCTCGGGGAGCTTTCTGGAGAAAGACAGCTGCACGAGGTGCTGGGTGGTGCTCTGGGGCTGCAGAGGCAGGATCAGACCAGAGCTGCTCCTTTTCAGCTTAACATCCCCTGAGGGGCTCAGCTGGATTCAGCCCAGGCTGAGCAGAGCTGGAGCACTGCTCCCTCCACTCAGATGGACACAGCCTGGGAGAGGAAGAAGGGGGAAAAAAACCCAGAAGACAAAATGAGACTTACCTCCATGCTTTTGCCTGCCACCTCCATCACTCCCCTTCAGCCTAATCATTCTCTTCCTCTTCAATCAAGGCCAATTTGCAAGAGAAGCAGCTCCCACTGCCTGAGTGCAAAAGCCTTTAATTACTGTCATCTGGGAGGCTGTGCCTGGCTCCCCTCCGGTGCCTCTGCAGAGTTTTCGGAAGACAGTGCTCCAGGACTTGACGCCCCCAACATGCCACTTGTCAGGCTTTATTTTAAACAAGCACTTACTGCCTATTAGGAGGCTGGGAAGAAGGTTGCTGACAGTCCATCTGTGCTGCTGCATCGACATGGCAATTGCATCCAGGCAGTGAGCTGCCTCGACTGGGTACCAGCCTGGCAGCAGTCTCCAGCGTGTGATGGCTCACTGTGTACAAACCCTGAGAACTGTATCACTCTGTCTCTTCACTGTTTATCCTGTTTTTTGACTGGGATCACATCAGGCATTAAACTGGGGATGGAGGTGAGAGTATAAATACTGTCAGAAAGGGACAAGGCAAATTTGGGGAGATCAGGCTGTTTAAAAACGTGGCCCCAAAGCATCCTCTCCCACAAAAGCCCCCAAGTCTGCATCCCCAGGAGCACACTTTCAACTGGAATGAATGCTCCTTATGTACCACATAGGTTTTGGTATCAGCCAGGGGATTGTATTTTATTCTGCAGAGGAAAACAGGAACACTGAACCTGCATAAACTGACTTTGCAGATCCAGCAAGCAGGGATGGGAAACCATCTTGCTGCTGCTGCCTGCCCAACCACACTGCAGGCAGGATGGCCAGTTAGGGTGCACCAGTATGAACTGACACATAGGACTCTGCCAATCCTGTGACCTCGGAGCTCGGGCTCAACATATACTGAGATACACTGGAAAGAATGTCAGAATATTTCCAGGTGTATGGACCAGCACCCATGGGATGCACCGTATGAAATACACCCACCAGAGCCTTCCTTCTAAGACTTCATCTTTGGAGCATCACCTGTGCCAGAGAAAAGCTGAAGAGGATTTCTGGGGAGCCTCTGCCAGTGGGTGGCACTGCAAAACCAGCAGTATGGAAGCAGCAGCAGAAAGGACCTAGGGGTGGAACAGCAGCACAGCCACTGCGTGCAGACACGTGCTGTGAGTTTCTGGCTGGGCAGCGGGGGGGATCAGATAAGAGCAGTGTGGGGATGCTGCAGCCCGGCTGGTGGCAGGAAGAAAGCTGCTGGGGTGTGAGAGGAACAAGTGCAGAAGGAGGTGAAGAGGCAGCAGTAATGTGTTCAAGGTGCTGCGGTGGGGCAGGCCTTCCGCAGGCGCTTTGAGGTTAGCTCAGCAAATGTGTGAATCCATGTACCTGTGGAACAGCCCCTGTTCATATACACATGGGTGATCTTCTCATCGGCTTTTCCTGCTATCCTATTGTAATGTCTCCTCTGCAGCTAAAAATCATGCAATGTCACCTCAAAATATGAAGTCTCACCTCTGGGAACTAGAGAGGCTCCTGCCCCACACCCTGTAACTCCCATGGAGAAGAACATGAGAGTGGGAGGTGTAAGAGCTTTTTGGCCATCCTGCCTGTAGGCACAAGACCCCTGCAAGCATCACAGCAATGAAACACTGCACCAACCAGCATGACCTAGGGGACTGGGAGCCCGCAGGTAAAGTGTACTGCATGGCACTTGCATCACCTTGAAGCCAAGTGGGAATTTAGGATCCTGGGGCAGCTAGGTAAACCTTGTGAGTGGTAAAGCAGGCTCTAATCTGTGGGATGGCCTGGACTAAGGGCCCATACTCAGGTATAGAGTCCTGCTCTAGTTCCAAAGTGGCCATGCTCAGGTGCTACACAGCCCTCCTGGCACAGATTTCACCTCCCTTTGCATCACATCTACACTTGATGTCAGATCTCCAGCATTTCAATGTTGCCTTGACCAGTTATTTCGCAGAAGATCTCCTATCACCATCCCGTTAAAAATGCTCTGACCTATCCAAGGCAGTATATGCTCAGTTCTTCCTTTCACTAATAGACAACAAAGGAGCATCTTCTTCCTCTCCTCCAGTTGCAGCTGGGAACAACAAAGCATTAGAGGAATGGGTTTATGTAGCCCTGGTCTGACTCCAGGACCAGGAGGCTTCATGCTGGGGATGGGACCCCTTCAAAGAGGAAGCCAGAGAGATGGTGAGAGGGAGCTGTGAAAGAATAAAACACTTCTCCTGGGCTGTGCAAAGGGAATTTGGCTCTGAAGGCTCTGTTGGCCTGGCTGGTGGCAACACCATCTGACAGCCTCTGCCACCACAGGAAGAGCCATCATTTCCCTATGCAGCATCCGCACAGCCATCTCTGCTAACGGGTATTTTCTCTGGCAGGAGCAAAGGCTTCATCCAGCAGATTGCAGACTAGCAGGAAACTCGGGAGCACAACCTCAAAAGGAATTTGCTCCTGTACCGGAAGGTTTAAAGATGTGGCAGCAGGGCTTCCTCTAGCATCCTCCTTCTGCAGGGAACATGCTGACTGGCATGGCAGGGGTGGCTGCAAAATCCCATCTCCTGTCTGCCCACCTTCATGCTTACAGAAATGCCTTGGTACAGCCCACTCCAGACTGCGGAAGAGCTTCGATCCGGCCCTTCTGCTGCAGACAGATCTGATGTGCTCCTAGAGCTGAGCACTCTGTAATTACAGTACATCCCACTTAATCGGGATGTGCTTAATTGGGAAATCCACTTACCAGGATGTCACCTAGGGAACCGATTTAAGCTTGATAACACTTAAGAGCAATGCCTGCTGCTTTATAGGGAAGGTAATTCTCCTACAGGGAGATGCCTTCAGGTGGCTGAATCATGCTCCTTCTTCCACCAGCATCCAGTGCTCCTAGCTGCCTGCTCCTGCAACAGATTTCAGCCTTCCCTTTAAATAGGTTACAGTCAGGAAATGCATCAACTGCTAAGGCCAGATCATGGCTGTCCTCTGCACCAGCTGAACAGCCTGCCGCTGCCACGCAGACCAGTTTGCAGCTGTGCCCCTAGCTGGATCCACACACCCGGCATGTCAGACCCGCTTCCTCATTTGTAGATGGATTTCCTCCCATGGCTGCGACCTTTTTGACAAGGACAACATGCCTAGGCTTGGCAAAGCAGCAGAAGAGGGCCCAAGGTGATCCTGCCATCCCCTGAATCAGGGTAGAGCAAGAGCTCTGGAGACAACCAGAGCTTACTGTCTTCTTCCCCTGAACAACCAACACATCAAATGCCCAAGTGAAGAGAGGAAAAGGACATGGGAACATCTCTTAAAGACTTAATGTTGAGTCAAGCACTTGAAGAGGCCACACTTTAAGGCTGGTTTTCTACAGGAACAGGGTTTATGTGACCACACTGAATATTCATGCATGCACATATGCATGTTTTATAGCTACCACTGATACCTGCTGAACCTCCTGATTAAAGCAGGCAGGGAAGCAGCTTTTTCAATGATAACAAATTCCCACACGTTTTATAGCAATAAGAGCCAGACAGAGGAGAGAAACTATGAATACCTAATCCTCACTAGCTGTCAGGGACCTGGAACAGCATTTTTGCAACCCAGCCCCCCCCTCATGAACCACATTTCCTTGTTAGAGGGATGCCAACTGCTTTAGGACCATTACTCCTCCAACCTTTGGGCACTGCCTTGTTTATCTGTACTTTTCAATCAGTCTACTGTTTGTCCCCTAATGCATACAAGCACGCTGCTCCTCTCCTAAAGGCGAGCCCTTGGAGGAAGCCTGCCTTTGCTACAGGAACATCTGTACTATATGGCAACAACACAACTTTTCAAGATGCTGTGCTGGTGGTTTTGTTCTCACCAATCATGAGGAGCTAGGGGAAGTCAAACCGAACTCTTTGGATGCGTAACAGTGATTGCCTTTCAGACACTTCAAAATGCAATAGCTTGGCATCAGATAAGGGATTTTTATGGCTGCACATGTTCTGTGCTTCTCTGAACAAGCCAACTTCCAGATTAGCTACACTGGCTTTTTAAAGTGCTATAAAATATGCAAAGGCACTTTTAATGTATAGTGATTTCTGTAAAAACAGGAGGGAAGTGCTGAACTGTGTCCTGATTTATCCTTTTGCTTCTCCTAACCCATGCTGGGAGAAGGGGTAAATGCAATCTTGTACTCTCTTTTTTGCTTATCAGTTTTCCAGCCCACAAATAGATGAGCGACAAAATGCCAGGTACTACAGAACCCACAACCAGGTACCACAGAACTTGTGCCTTTCAGCCACTTGGATAATTCTGAAGAGAAAATCCTCCTAATTCCTGAATATCATGATCAGTGCCAAACACAGCAAACACTTTTCCGAGGTGCAACACAACTTGAGCAGAAAAGCTCAACCATCAGCCAGGCAGCACCTCCTGCAAAGGTGCTGGACCTGAAGCTGGATGGAGGGTTCAAAAGAGCAGATCACCACAATGAACCGTGTCAGGCCTTTGCTTTCCTGCTGGCAGGGTCACCTACTCATCCCCTCCTCCTCCTCTTTTCCTTCACGCTGCTACAACATAGTCAGAAACCCACAAGGCTGTGTCGCATGCATGCCCCCCTGTCGCCTGCTTGTGCTGGCTTAAATACATGTGCTGAACCGTTACCAAGCATCAGGTCCCCAATGCACATGGGGCTGGCCTTACTTTTCAGTAAAATCAAGCCACGCAGAGGCTTGGCAAAGGAAACCATCCCAGTGACCAAGGCTCCCATTTTCTGAGTTCGGGTGGGAGGAAAAAAGTATTAGTTTAAGCTCCATTTTAGCTTGAGAAGAACAGCTTAAGTTATTGGAGCCATGCTCCTTCCCACACCTGCTACAGAGCCAAGATGTCAATTCACTATCCTGGGGCTGCTTCACCAGTGCCAAGGCAGCACTGCCACCAGTGAGGGCTCCATGGCACCACCACTGCTGCAGTGTTTCTGGCAACCCATGCCACAGGCATTACAGCCCAACACAAAGGCGAGCATCACAGCCCTTATCTGGCATCTGTCTCACTGCAGTCAGGTTCAGACGAATGCCCCTGGAACACAGAGTGAGTATGAGCTGAGAGGTTTTAAGTGTGTGCTTTAATGCCATGCATGTTCAAACCTATCCGCCCTTACAGAGCAATTGCATCTCTCTGCTGCCGCTATGAACAGGTAAACTCAACCAGACTGCCTCTTGCATCCATTTTTAGACATATGAAAGGCTGTGCAACAAGCTGGGAAAGTCAGCAGATCTCAGATCTTTAAACTAACCTCGTATGTCCTTATGTAAAAGTAACATTTATCTTTGGCACTGTTTATAGGACATGGATTTTGTGTGCTTTGTTTGAGACAATAGCACTCTTTGCAACTAGCAAAATGCACTGCTGCATCCTGAAAGCTCTTTAGCACAGCCAAGGTCAAAATGTAGACTTTCAGTGCATTTGTTGTAAAATAAGAAGTGCTAAACCTAGTACTGGCAAGTGTGAGCTGTCTGCACCGGGAAACTTTATGCCACCATCAGAATTTTGGAGGCTTATTTGAGAAGACCTCCATCACCTGGCTATCATCACATCAGAAAGAGAAACAGGATGGAAGTGGAGGAGATGGGGAAATGGGAGAATTTCCTCTACCATCACAAGCTGAATAGAACTTCTCCATTTACAAAAAGATCTGCCCAAGCCATCCAGGATGAGAGCATCTGGTCTCAAAGTCACAGCAAAACCACAGCAGCTCCAGCCTTGCCCAGCACCCTCCAGCCTGCACTGGCTGTGGGCCCCCCTGTGAGGACTGATCAACTCGTGCAGCCCAGCTTGCACAGGGACATAAAGGGGTGACAGTTCAGGCAGCCAAAATCACACCCGCCTCTGCCTCTACCTGCTGCAGACATACCAGTGAAAACAAGCACCACACACGGGCACATATAAAATGCAACCCATTTTACAAGACATGGTATAAAAAACACACAGCAAAGGTGAGATCAAGACTGAAGTGTTAAGGGCTCTTCCATTAATATGCTACATGGTTCTCTGTCCATCCTCAGGATGTGAGAAGCCTCTCCTGACTTTTCTTTTTTGGGGTGACACTGGGCCAGTGCACAGCAGAGGAAAAGCCAGACGAGCAGCTCTGTCCCTCTTGCTGAAGTCCTGCAATCTGTCCTGTCTTTGGAAAGATTGGGAATACAAATCTGTGTTTCCCAGTTAATTGTAGAGAGCTGGACTGTCAAAACCTAGCAATATTTGCCATTTGCAAATATTTGGAGACTTCAGTCCAAACTGGACTGATGCATTGAGTGTAAACATGGGCAGGGGCAGGGAGGCAGCTTTAGGCACTCCATCATCTCACAGCTAATTAAAGCTGGGAGGAATTTGTCTCAGCAAGTTATGAGCCATTTATTTCTCTGGTGTGACTAAACCACAGTGCAGTATCTAATTTACCGGGAGGGGTGATGCGCTGCCAGCTAACCATGTTCCTGCACTTGAGGTGGGCTAATTGAATATAGTTTGATGCTTTGGGGCTTGCCAGCTTACCTGCACTTTCCCAACCTCAATCGGCCTTGCAAACAGCAAGACAATGCAGTGGGAATTTTCATTGCAAAGGAGTATTCAAAAAATCCTGACAAAATCCAAGGGCCTGACCAGAATGACGAGTTCTTGTGGCTTTCTGCATGGCGGTTTTTCCACTGATGCAAACTGGCTTCTTCTCCTACAAGCAAAGATGAAACATGCTCTTACCACTCGCAGTACCTTGAGGCTCCCAACCTGCTGTGAGTGCTATCCTTAACCACGGTAGGAAAGTTGTGTCGCTGCCTTGTCTTGTACCAGGGGTGCAAATATCAAGATTAATTTCTCCATAAATAGCACATTACCAATGATTCTTTCCTTTGTCTCTGGCTCCAGCTGAAGACAAGGAGGTCACTCCAGCAGAAACTGCACATCTAAAGGCAAAAAGAGATTTCTCAGAGGGTATAACTGAGTTACAACAGATGCTGGATTCTGAGAACTGCCCTCTGTACTCAACTGCTCTCCTTGGGGAAGGGAGGAGGAACTCAGCAGTCTCAGTTTCCAATTCATTTCCCCATTGTTTCCCTGGGCTGAAAATGCTTTATTTCCTTGCTCTTCCAGTCCAAATTCACTCACAAGCCAGGCTTATCCCAGTTGTCAGCTCGCCCTATTTTGCAGCTATACCAGTTTTGGCTTATTTGCCAAAGAATCAGCATGGCTCAAGCAGCTCCTTTCCAAGCACCCAGGAATCCCTACCTGCCCCGTTCCCCTGGGCAGCAGGCACAGAGGGAGGTGACCTCACTGGCTGGACTGATGCTGACACTGCGATACATTGCATGGGTTTGGTGGCACCCATCCACAGCCAGATTAAAGCCAGCCAGACACCAGCTCTGCAGCAGAAAGGCTCCCAGAGAACAGGCTGAAACTGTTCATCTGGAGACGAAGATTATTTAGAGGGAAATCCTGCCTGCTTCCCAAAATGAGGTAGGATTTTACCGACACACGTCCCAGCCAAATGCACTTGCGGTACCAAAGCCATTAGTAAAAGAAAAGGACTTGCTATGTCAGAACAGAGCTGTGGTTTTCAAAGCTAACAGGGAGGAAGTGCACTGTAAATACCTGGAGGAAGTGTAGGCATTGCATATTAATAGACACTTGCTGTGAGATTTCAGGCTGTATGACAAGGCTTTCACTGTTCTCCTGTTGTCCTTGGATGCCCTGTTCCCATACAGAGAGCACTACTCTCTGTAACCATACAGCATACTCATCAGACCTGCCAACATACAGATGGGGCACAGAAGATGAGTTAATGTTGCTTATACTAATACTTTAACCATCCCAGCATCTGTTGTCAGCTGGTGGGGAAAACCTCAATGAAGGGGAGAAGTTCCTATAAAGGATCCAGCCAGGCATTTTGATGGGGACAGATCAGGGCCTGATACAGGCAAGCAAGGGTGCCAGATAGGGTCATAACCCAAATACATGAACTGAAGGGGTTTAACAATGCCTGAACTGCAAGAAGGAGTAATTTTGTTATCCTTACACCCCTTCTCAACCACACACTTACAAAAAGGCTGCACAAAGTACTTGCCTTCCATTTTCTCTCCTGTGCTGCTGCACAGTGCTGCTGTAGAGATGGCTCCAGAGTTTTCCTTCAGAAGCCGTTCCCTGATATTTAAGGCTATTGTGAACTGGACCAGACTTGTGCATCCCTAAATAGCAAAGTCTTGCCCCGGCAGAGCGTGCCTGTATCATAGAATCATAGAATCATAGAACAGTTAGGGTTGGAAAGGACCTTAAGATCATCCAGTTCCAACCCCCCTGCCATGGG
>JAOEHY010004157.1:0-19351 GCA_025447955.1 Psilopsiagon aurifrons | reverse complement strand
AGGCTGAACAGCCACAACTTTCTCATCCTGTCTTCATACAGGAGGTGCTCCAGTCCCATGATCATCCTCGTGGCCCTTCTCTGGACTGGTTCCAACAGTTCCATATTGTTTTTGTGTTGAGGACACCAGAACTGTACAGAATACTCCAAGTGAGGTCTCACGAGAGCAGAGTAGAGGGGCAGGATCACCCTCTGCACCTCCACAGCAGTCGGCCCTGGGCTAGGGGTGAGTCACAGCAAAAGAGCTTGATTAGAAGAGCTTGATTTGCAAAGTGGATGCAATTAAAACCTTGAATCCTGGAGGCTGGTTTTAATAGCCACATTCAATTGAATCAACTCCTGCCTCACTGCATGCTGTGGAAGGGCTGTTTCTCCTCTACTTTCTTTGAAATGCTCTGGTTGCAACTCTTTGGGCCAAAGCAAAATCCAGCTGAGCTGCTGAGGATGAGCAGTATCTGCTCCCCTGAGCATTGAAATGGGGGCACAGAACTGGCCTGGGAAGAGGTGATCTAATCCAGGTAAGAAAAATCCTTCAAAGACTATTCAATGCAAAGACAAAAGCAATGCCTTGGGAAGATTCCAAATGCAAATTCAGGCAGGTGAGCACAGCACATATGCAGGAGACCATGTGAAGGAGCTCCCGTTTCATTGCCTTCCAGAGACATCTACTCTGGCCACTTTGCAACAGCAGGAATGGGGCTAGCTGGACCATGGATATGATTCCAAGTAGTTGTTACCTTAGATGAGATGAACAGCTGCCTGTGAACATGGCTGGATCTCTGGAGAGCACTGCAGCCACCCTAAGTACTACTGACAAGTGACAACAATCAGTTTTGCCTCAAGTGGCAGTATTCAGTAGGAATTCAGTTGGAAATGCAGGCTACTCTAGGGTTAGTGCAGCAACCACTTCCCTACACTCCAATACATGGATCCAATACTGATCCCAAAAGAGAAGCACCAGCGAAACTGGGGAGATGATGGCCATCCATCCTGATACCATTAAATTTTTGAAATGTGTAAGTGTCGCCAAGTCCACAGGTATAAAACCCCATTAAATATTTCATGTTTATCAATTGCTTTCAGTAAGTGCCTGTTGAGGAATTCATGGGAACGTTTTCTCTTTGACACAGAGATACTTTCAGTTATGAAAGGTGGCTAAAAATAAAAGGAAATTATACTGTTCAGATATCTCTGGAGGTGGAGAGAGGAGGCGGAGCCATCAAGGAGAGCCAGGGAAGAGATTTCTGTTAGATGTAAAGAAAGGCTACTTATTTTTACCGACAGAAAACGGCAGGAGGCAGCTTGACTTGAGTGTCTGGAATCTGTCACTCACCTTCTCTATTAATAATTTGGCCCCAGTAACTGTTTAGGATCTGAGCCAGAGTTCCAGAGTTAAGAGTCACAACAGTCTCTTCCTTTAACTAGAGGCGGTTGGATCACTCTCCTGAATCTCTTAGCTGTACACATACTGGTTTTAATGCACATTTTCCTTTCCTTTTTTCTTTTTATCACAAGATCTCAGCCTGGGACACTCAGACAACTCTTTCTGGGATTCTTATCTAACGCAAGAGGCTTGGGCTTCTTACACGCTCACTAAGTCTATGGGATGTCCTGAAGTAGATAATAATTTTACATTTCACACTGAAAATCAGCAGGCTGAGAGCAGGGCTTGGACCATCAATCTTTTATGGATATTGAATTGTTTGAGATAATAGATTTATTCCTCTGACAGCCACAACAGGTTGCTTAGCTTCTCCTACAGACCGTTGTCAGGAGGACATGGCTGAGCTGCAATAACTGTCTCTCTGCCCATTTTCATCCCTTTGCAACATATCCAAGCTTAAATCTCTTTTAGGTAGTAATTACCAGAGGTAATACCCTGGGCTTAGAGAGTGCTCTTTCCCAGCTCCCCATGCTAATGCAATTGGGTGGAATTGCTCTCCGACACTCCTCTTCCAAGATGAGGACCCTGGAAGCCCACCCCCCTCATTTCCAGGTGATATAAGATTGGTAATGTGATTCACCACATTCTTCAGAAAATATAAGTGTTACAGGATGTTTTGCAGGGCCGCTCACTGACCCAGGCAGCAGCTAAATGACACCATCATCTGATGGGCAGCCATCCTGCCCATCATTTTTCTCTACTCAAAGTCAATCTTTAGCTCTTGGGGTTTTCTTAAACACGTCCAGGCCACTGAGGCCACAGTGAAGCTTGGGATGACCTGTTTCCCAGACTCTATTAGGCTAGTTGGTTGGGAAACATGGAAATAAACCCCACCTTTCTCAAGCACTAACCCTAAAATGAGTTCCCACCAGATCTCAGAGCTGAAATACATTTCAAGTACTAAGTTATTAAGCTTCTCCTTTGCTGACACTTGTTTGTCAGCAGTGATAAAAAAAGGAAAACACTAAAATGAAACACTCACCTGGGTCATGATCTCAGGGACATGGAAGAAGGAAGAGCCACAAAAGATAAATGCAGGTCCCATGATGATACACTTTCTGAAGAGCTTCAGTACTTCTGTGATTAAGGCAGCAGAACTATCTGAACAATGCAGAAAAGAGAAGACATCATGGAACAGAAGTGACTTCAATGCAGCAAGGAATGCACTGGAACACAAACCAGAAGTTTAATTACAAAGGGAATGTAACCAATTTGGGGGTTATTGTGTGTGCTTGTGCTGTTTGACTGCTGGTGTTTTCTCTGCTCCCAACATGCATGGCACAGGCTCCAGGGCTCTGGGTTAACATCTCTATTTCTATCCTCACATGAAAGCAAATTCTGCAACAATTTTATAAGTGCTCTGAGGGTTCCAAGGCTGCTGTACAGACTGGTGATGAGAACTTGCCTCCAAATGAACCCTCTAAAATTGCCTCCAGGAAACCAGTTTATTCATTCCGCTTCCAAAGGACAATATATTCTCTTTATGTGACTTTGTTTTTTTCTTAAGCTGCATCCTCTAACTTACACAGTGGAGGCTTTTCATTGATGACAGTATCTGATTTGAAACATGGGTGCACTCATATCTGAACCTGTCCAGCTTCTCTAAATAAAATCAAAAGAAAAAATACAAACAAGATAGAGTTTGGAGGCCTTAAATAGCAGGCTCACCTGCCGAGAATGATGAGACATGCCATGTTGGAGAATATGGCTAGGCCCGTCTGAACAAACAGAGCGCTGGGCAGTGATCACCTTTCTGGGTAGGTCTCTAGTGAACAGACTGCCCTGCCCACAGCCATGAACCATATCAGCATATTGAGAGGCTCCTGATGTAAAGAGACATTTCAAATTTGCTTAATGAAAGCTGAAATCAGTTGAAGCCCTGATGCAGCTCGCCTTGAGAGCATGTACTAAGTGGTCTTAAATGAGCTACTGCTTTCAAAGCAAACCAAACTGTTCCAAGGAAGCACTACACAGATACCAATTTGCCAGAGTCCAGACAAAATATGGACAACCTTCCAGAAGTCAATATCCACAGGAAGTTTCAGACACATGTTTGTATCATCCCTTTAATTAAATGATGCATGCTTGGTTCAAGGTTCTATCCTTAGTAAAAACTGGTGTCACTAATAAAGATGAAGAAAAGGCATTAAACTGATGAGGGATGGAGTTAAATGAGTCCCCCAGACTGTTGGATGTGTCACTGAGCCATTGATCCAGCACACAGAATGACAAGAGGTGACAGTAGAGGGCCCATACTAATTGCTCCATCACTTGGGCTGTGCTGGGAAGAAAACCTTGCTCACCACCCTCCGCAATACTGAACTACAACCTGACTTAAGTTCCTAACTGAATATGTATATAACATAGCGGGCCTTGAGTAAAATATATGTCTTGCATTCCATATAGGTGACCAGTGAAAAGGAGAGAGCTGGAAAATATGGCACAAGCTGTAGAAGATCCATGGGTGATTGTGATCTCTTTCTTCTCCACTCCAAATCAAAGTCATGGGAAGAATATTAAAATTACAATAAAAGGGCACAGTCTTCACCTGTGGATGGGGACTGAGAAGCCTGTAAACCTTTCTTCCTCTCCATAGCACCTGGTTTTATACATGCCTTTAGCAAAGCACTCAGCTCTAATTGGATTGGGCTGTATTCTCTGACTCACATGTGCTAATTTTAAATGATCACAGGCTTTACTGGCCACAGACTTCCTTGCATTTTAAGTTACAACTATTGTGTATGTTCGGAGTTTTTGGAGAACATTCCTCTGTTAACCCAAATAGAAAAGCATCTTCACCACAGTGTGTTTGCTGCAAAATAACCACTAAATAGTGAAATGGTCCAGCCAGTCCCTAGTACAACTTCTTCTATTAGCAGATGTGTTGAGCCATGGAAGCTTAAGGTGTGACTGCACACACTTCAGCCTTGCAGAGTTACTGTGAATACTTTTGCTTGTGCAGTTTTCCTGAAATAGAAGACAATCAGTGTTTCCCTTCTAAACAGCTTGACTTGATAATTTATTAGAGAGGAAAAAATGTTCTCTTCTAGCCAGCAGTGCTCACCTGCCTGCTGTCACGTTTATAATGAACCGCACAGGAAGACTGCAGAGTGACTTTGAGATACACGTCTTCCCAATGCACATAAACAGCTTTATATCAGGACTATTCCCTGCACAAGAGGTTTGCTCACAAGGGATCCCTTCCCTCTTGAGCAGCAATGAAAGTGCACTATAATGTTGCCCTGGGAGGCAAGAGAAAATAGGAACCATAATGAAGCTGGACAGCAAGGGAGAGATGTTCTGCAGAAGCTATGCTGTAACTGGGCTCATGATTGACAGTGACCTTCAGAGAAGAACTGGGAAGAATTCAGACCTCCTGTAAAGAGGGGATTATTTCCCATTATTTCCCCTCACTCTCCCAAACTTGCCAGCTCTCTGCCAGATCTAAAGAATAACAGCTCAAACAAACATGCTTCATCTCTAGCCTTGCCTTGGCAAGTGGCAAAAGGACAGGCACAAAGTAATCATGCAAAAAGCCTCTGCCATGGGAAACAGCCCAGAATGGCCCAAGATCACTTGGGCTGTTCTGCATGTTGTAAGTGTGGCTTTCCTGTCTGCAATAAGCTGCCAGTGCTGCAGCTATTTGATACATGCATGCTCCATTTAGCTCCTGCACAACCAGCAGCAGTATGTGGGGTTGCCCTGGAAATCATTCCCTGGATGTTCCTGCAGCCTCTGGACTGTCTCTTCACTTTGAATTTCAATTTGAACTGTGAATAGTCAGCCCTGGCTGAAAAGTAAGGAATGGTGCTGGCTTCTCAAAGCACGCTGGACTGGGATTTTCCTTCCAAAAGAACACAAGTTCCTTCATAGCTCATCCACCCTGTGCTGGTATTGAATGAATACTTCAGACCTTGGGAAGCACTGAGGTATAATAATAATTAAACTCCGGACATACCAAAGATACAGGATAAATGGTCCTAGAGGTGAGAATTGGGTATGCCACATCTAAATGAGATGTAAAAGCTGGAGACAGCAATGACAGGAGCCCAGCACCTACCCCTGTTTCACTTTCTGGTCTGAGGGAGTGGAGTGTCCTGGGTTGGTGAGCAAAGGGTAGAGTTAAAACCTTGTCCTGAGAGGGGGAAAATGTCTGTGTTTCATGAACCAGTCTCCAAAGAGTATCCCTTAGAAGAATGCAGCCAGTGAGATGATAACTGCCATTAATGCTTGTTAGAGATGTTCAATGAATTAGGAATTCAATTAAGAAAATGCTTCACTGCAGGAAGCTCAAAAATTAAGATTATCATTATTGCAGAGGAAGGAAACATTTTTAATGTATTAATTTTTTAAAATGACTTCATTGCAGACAAAACACTTATTCTTGCAGCATTCAGGCCAGTCAGGACACCAGCTTTTCTCAGTGATAGGGAGTAGTGGCAAGAAGGTTGCAGAGAAGTAGATGATACAAAGAAAGTTTTCTGTGAGACACAGAGGAGGATGCCAGGCTGGTTAACAGACCCTGAACTGTTACCTGGAAGAGATGACCAGCACTGGATTTCTTGATTTGACTTTTAGTCTTTACCTGTAACTAACTCCATGTCTTTTCACTTCAAGAGCCTCACCTACATGGAGACATCACCAGTGGTCCTCATTGACTCAAACAGGGCCGAGAACCCAAAGAAAAAGGTGCTTCTGTGAGCCTCCCTCTTATCCTCATACCAGGGCAGGGATTTACTGCCTACACATCTTTCTGTGGTATATCTGCATAGCACCAACACTTGATAAAGGGAGCATGTGTGGGGTCCCTGCTGCTGCCTCTGTACCTATGAAATAAAGCAATGATTCAGTTCAAAACAAAAGGTGTTCCCAAATCCCATCCCAAATAAGTCTGGATGGGGAATGTGGGTTGGTTGGGTTTTTTTTTTTTTTTTTTCCAAGGAAGAGATATCACACAGAAAACCAGGAATAGAATAAATTGCAGGGGAAAGAGAGGAGGAGGAAACCGCTCACAGGCCTTTCGTGTTTCTTGTTCCCTTTTCGAACCTTGTGCATGCCACTGTTTTCATTAATAACTCTGTCACCCCTCCTAGAGTCCAAAAAAGAGGCATATAAGGAGAATGTATTCCAGGCTGCAGGTACCTGAGGAAATGAAGTGGTGGCTTTAATGTTTTGAGGCCTCATTACGAGGCTCTAGCTCTTACTCAAAAATTGTTCCCTGCCAAGAATAATCTGAGCCACTGCCTCAGGAGCTCACTTTGAAGCTGGGCTCAAATAATATTTAAAAAGAAAAAAAATAATCAAATATATTGTTTGGAGGTTAATTAAAATAAACACACAGATAAACAGCTACTAGTGTGAACATTTCTCTGCAAGGCTGCTTTGTCACTTATTTCTTCCACTTGACAAATGGCTGCCTGCTTGGCACATTCCCCTTTGCCTTTGTTTCGGAGCAAGGAGAAGCACAACTATGTCCTCCTCTGTCCAGGAGCAGCAGCTCTACTCAGACTCTACCCCGCGTAGTTTGAGTTCACTGCAAAGCACTGGGCCCATTTCCCTTTCTCTCTGCAGTTAGGTACCTGGAAAACTTGTGTGGTACATCTCAATGCTCTTCCAAACTCCATCTAGTAAGAAGATCCTCCTTTTACAGGCTGCGAAAACAGGACCTCCCAGGACCACATGGAAACATTAGGCCATCTCTGGAGGCTCCACTGACCTTTTTATTTTTTGAGCAACTCTTTTCCCTTTGGGCAAGACAAAGAGTAACAAAAACTATCTGCAAATAACTTCTGTGGAGGTAGCAAGCGCCTCGTAGGAAGTTGTTGATGTGATATAATCAGGCTGTCACTGTTCATCACTTCCCTGCACAGACAGTTTGGTGACAATGCTTTCTTGAATTGCATAAAAAAAGTCAGGAGATCAACAATGCCAAGAAGAATTCCTAGCAAAAAGAGACAGCATCCATCCAGCAAGGAAAGTTGCTCCAAAGAGATAAACCCTGTAACCAGAGCTCAGATGGTCTGTGAATGAAATTAGACACACAGAGAATTCTCTGAAGTTGCTGTTCCCATTTTAATGTGGTTTTAACAGCAGGTAAGATTTGATAACTCTGTGCATCTAATAACAGAGGTTGTGCCACCAGAGGAATCATCTGTGGTTACTGATTGATTTCCTTCTGGCCATTCATGTAGCACCAGCTCTGCCTTCATAGTACCCCGAGAGGACCCACCTTGTGATGGGGACATGTTCACTTGCTCCTTCTCATCTGAAAATGCCCATGAAAAACTCTTTTTGTTGACCTCACAGAAAAGAGCTTTTTGAAAACACTGAACAAAACTGAGGTATCACCATATCCAAAGAATCAGCTGCACAGAATCATGTGCTGGACGGACTCTTCATTAGGGACTATAGTGATAGGACAAGGGGTAATGGGTTCAAACTTAAACAGGAGAAATTTAGATTGGATATAAGGAGGACATTCTTTACTGTAAGGGTGGTGAGGCACTGGAATGGGTTGCCCAGGGAAGTTGTGCATGTTCCATCCCCGGTGGTGTTCAAGGCTGGGTAGGACAGAGCACGGGTTGCATGGTTTAGTGGGAGGTGTCTTTGCCCATGGCAGGGGGGTTGGAACTGGATGATCTTAAGGTCCTTTCCAACTCGAACTATTCTATGGGTCCATGATTCTGTATCTGGTAAGACCAGCAGACTCAGCCTTTCCTCATTCACTCTCCCAGCTGAACCTGCCTTCCAGTAAGTGAAGGCAGTGGCCTCTTTGGTTCAGCAAATTCAGGACTTTTCCGCAGCAGCCAGAGAAGACACAAACTCATGTCCCAGTCTGTGTGGGTCTGTGGTGGGAATTATCTCCCTTCCAGAAGCTTCAGAGTTGCTTGGATGAAAGGCACCAGCACAGCTCAAGCCTGCATGAGTTCCTCATCCCAGCCTACAATGTGCTATTCAAGTGGGCAGTTTAAAAGGATTAAAAGGATGAGTCATGGAAACGATTTCACAACAGACCTGCACAGTCAAATGGCTAAAGAGAAGCATGCTGGTGTTGGGGACCAGGCCAGGTATAGGCCTGGGGAGATACTAACGAATAAGAAGTCTCCATATGGATCCAGACGTTATAGAGCAGAAAACCAGAGGCACAATCCTCCAAAATCAGTTTATAAGGAGGCACCAGGGACTTCTCAGGAAGGCCTTGCAGAAACCTGACTAAAAGCCAGAGACATAGGAAAAAAAAAATACACCAGAAGCAACCTCCAGGACAAGCACGGATGGGTCCAGGCAGGGTCTCTGGTGAAACGGAGTGAAGAAAGAGTGCGTAACGAGAGCACTGTGGGCAGGACAGAGCAAGGCAGATTGCCTCGTGGAAAGCTGCAGTGTGGGTTACCATCACCTCCATGAGAAAGAATGAAGTGGATTTCAAACCAGGCACAGATGCAGACCTAACAGAGCTTCAGAAACACTCTGAGGGTGTATGAGAGCATGAATGCCTACAAACCAAGAACGAAACTGAAAAGACCCAGGAAAATGTAAAAGGAAAAATTTGGCTAAGGGAGCAGATGGTATCTCAGAACGTGTGTTTTGTGAATCTCTGTACACTGCTTCAATTGCCTTCCCCCCAAAAATCACAGTCCTCACTGTAGTTATGTGGTCCAAGCCAGTGCACAAGGACCCAGAATTTAAATTCGGGATGAAAGCTCCCATGTGCTTCCAAAGATCGTAGAAACTAGGAAAAGCACAGCGCAGTCAAACGCAAAAGCATTTGCTCTTTCAACACCTACGAACACATTTTTCTTTTTATGATCCATTTGGAAAACAGTGTCTTCTGCAAAGAACAAAAATAATCCTCCCGTCAGGCACCCTGAGGCATGGCAGTGGTCCCAGAAGCAAATCACCAGCTTCAGATCTGCGTGACGTTATGAAGCTTAATGAGGGTGACATGTACCACCACGCACCAAACACACCTTTGGATGATGCGGTGAGGCAACAGCCCTTCTCAAAGCTGTGAGCTGCAGCTTAATTCTGGCTGACCCCACTCGCTTCAGCCGTCACAAGGATGACAACCCACCACCCCACGCCTACTGTGCTGGTGAGCACTTGAGAAGCCCTCCTAAAGCGCAGTGCTTTCTTTTTTTGGCATTGCCAGATGAGTCCCCAGTACTTCCCGATCTCTGCCTTGCAGCTGCTGTTCTTAACAGCCTCCAGTATTTCCTCCAGTGCCTGGTAACCAGTAGAAAGTGAAACACGTTTCAGAGTGCCCTTGAAGGACTTCAAAGTCTAGAGACCATGTAAACATGAAATAAGTGTGGGTTTATGTTCAAAATACAACTGCAGCATGATTCATCTGTGGGGGGGAGGCATTACTACCAGTGGAACCAGGCAGAACAGTGGCTTCTCATATGAGTTGGAATCTCATTTACATTAGATTAAAGCAAGAGAAAATTGCCAGCAAAGTGGGATTAAGAATATTTATGGATGCTATTGGCATGATGTATGTGTCTCCCAAGTGATGGAAACCGATTACAAAATCAAGAAACTTCAGCAATCAGTGGGGGAAAGGAGACAGACTGCCAGAATGCTTTATACTTTTTTCGTGTGAATTTGGTGCTCACAGAAGGCAGTTATAATGCAAGGTTTGAAAGAGAAGGTGAATATAGCCATGCTTTGTCCTTCTAGAAAGACATGACCACCTCAAGACCTCAAAGCACTTTTCAAGCTCAGGGAGGTCTTAACTGCCTTAGGGCAAGAGCAGTAGTTAAACATAGGCCACATTCCAAACCAGTGGCAGACGAAAGGATGCCAGTGTCTTACGGCAGCCCTTCGAGTGCTCAGAACATCACAGAACTCTGCTTTTCTTCTTATAATGCAAAGCTTAGATTTCTCACCTCCAGTACTCAGCCTCAAGCAGAGCACACTGGGGTACAGATCTGTGATGACAGTGAAGAAGAAACATGCTTGTTTCCCCCTCTGCATGGAGAAGGGTTTGAGCACAAGCTTTAAGGGATAAGAAGCTAAATGGTATTTCCAGTAAATGTCCATAGGAAACAAAAGGCACTAGAGAACAGGTATCTAAAATGCCTTCATAGGCGCAGAGAAAATAAAAGAGAGAAAGTCTGCAGTGTAAAAGGAATCTTAATAGAAAACTGGACAGTCAGAGATGCAACTTGGGTGTTCCAGATCCAGCTTATTACTCACCTGATTTGTATTGCTTCCTTTATTTGAGAGTGCTTTATTGTGGTTCAACACCAACCTTTTCTTAATCAACTTTGACCTTTAAATAGGTCAAAATAAGCCCAATTAAAAATTTAATGGATGTGTGTACACCATTCCTTACCAACTGCTGTAACCTCACCTCCGTTTCTATTGCTGGAGCTATGTATGTTGGCAGCCTTTGTAAAATTGAGTTAATATTCCAACACAAAGCACTTTCAAAGGAGTCTTGCAGACTTTCCTATTTCCAGGATTGGCCAAAACTGTCTCAGATTTGGCTTTAAAAGCCTCAACATTGCTGTTAGGATTCATGCACACCAAGGCACATGAATATTGCTGTTTGACTTAGGTAAGCTACCTCCATAAGCTTCAATGCACCCTATGAAATCAGATCCCCTTTTCATTTACAGCCTGTTTCCCAAAACGCTGGGCTTTCAGTGTAGCTTCCACTGTCCTCAAATGCAAGCCAAGAGTCCAGCATTTCCCCACATACCTCCAGGATCAGAAGTAACTGCCTTTCCCTGCACTTCTGCAGCTGAGATGTAGCTCCACCAAACTCTTCTTCTTCCAGAGTTCTGTGTCTCAGCAGAAAAGGGGCAGGCTACAGAAGAAGCAGCCAGGAGGCACTCATTATGCCACTCCAACACTCAACCAAGTCTAGAAGAAGCTGACATCAATCTGTGCCAGTGCTCAGCCATGCTGGAGCTGCTAGTGACCAGCCAAGTCCCACTACTGCTGCTTTTTCCTCCCATTGCCATGCCACACATGTACCAAACAGCACCACCAGACTGCATTTAAATCCACCATGTCTTCACATGACCATAAAATCAACAGAACTGCAGCCCACCCCAGATCCCTGTTCAAGCCCTACTGAACCACTGGCTGTTGTGACTGTCGGTGGGTTTTGGGTTAGGAAAAAGGACGGAGGCAACTACAGTTGATTGGAGCCCTGCAAACACAAAGTGTCTGTTTCCTTCACTACACTCCATGAGGTGGCCAAGATGTTTTACTTAAACCAGCTGCCTTTTCCTACTACACTCCTTTGCAAGCTAAAGCTGACTTCAGGTGGCCAGGTCACCCTTATAACCCCTACCCATAATGTCTTTTCATGCATATTCTATCCAAACCTACACTTTCAGGTATGACATTACCCTGGTTTGGTTGTTTTCAGGTTGCACAGACAATTCCCTGGGCTGCTCCAGCTTTGAGTACCATGGCAGCTCCTCATAAACATCTCCAGCAGAAGCATGGGCTGCAACTGGAGCTCTATCTGCTTGACCAGATTAGAGGAAACAGCGGCCTGCCCTGTGGCGATCATTTCCATCTTTGTTAGGTTTTGGCTCCAGCATCTCTTTTGACAGATGCCAAGAAATGAAAGCTGTTAGTAAGGAAGTAGAAGAAGGGAATGGCCACATTTTAACCCTTGCTTGGCAGCAACATTAGCCCACAGTGCAGTTTCCATGCACCGGTGTTGACACATTTAATAAAAAAGAAAGAAAATGGGGAAAAAAAACCCCAACAAACCAACAAAAACCCCAGACAGGATCTACTTGCATAGAAGGAGCAATCGCTAAGACATGTTCCAGTGCTGACTTGTGAACACGGTTGCAGGAGCCTCTCCAGTCAGTTGCTCACAGTGTGACTCATTATTGTGCATACCCTTTCTGGACCAGGACAGCCCCACACCAGCAATCCCCTCCCAGGGAACTTTGGCTAATGCACAAATAATGAATTTCCAGCCTGCAGCTCTGACTCAGGAAGCACCTCTGCAAGGGCAGCATGAGCTCCTCTGCTCACTGCAACTCTTACCAAAGGAAAGAACTTTTACTGTCCATAGAACACAGTTCTAAGCTGCAAAGCCATGACAAGAGGAGCCCGAGGGTTAAAGCTGGGATTTGCTTATCTGCTGGCAATGCACCAGAAAACATTCCAGCCACAGCACTTCAAATTACTAGAGATAAAGCAGTAACAAAGATGCAAAAGTGGTTTCGAAAGTACCTGATAATTTCCCTTTTAAACTTTCACTTCAGAGCACAAGCCTTCTTGCTTTGAAATAAATGGCTCTGGATAGGCGGAGGTGGGACACACACAATGTGACATTCTCCCAAATTCAAGTTGTGACTGAAGAAAGGAAACAAAGTTCTGAGGATTTACAACCCAACCAGTACTTAACGTTCCTGCCCATCTCAGTAGCGGGGCATATTCCACCCTGTACTCCAGGATCATTCTATGTGCTCTTCTTCCATCACAGCTCTACTCCACAAAAACCTAAACGAAGAACAG
Organism: Psilopsiagon aurifrons; assembly: GCA_025447955.1. Classification (NCBI taxonomy): domain Eukaryota; kingdom Metazoa; phylum Chordata; class Aves; order Psittaciformes; family Psittacidae; genus Psilopsiagon; species Psilopsiagon aurifrons. Next base: position 6,412 of record JAOEHY010004157.1, on the reverse strand, counting down.
ACAAACTTCCTGATTCAAATAATCATATGGGAACTGGAGATCATTGGGGCTTTGCTTCCACATGTAAAGAAAGAGTACAGAAAACGTATAGAAAAGTTGTTCATCTTCGTACCTCACTGGCCACTGAGCACAACACTGAAAACATAATGGGAATCTGCAGCTTGGCAATAACAAAGGCAGGAAACCACCCATTTAGAATCCAGTAATTTACCAACCTAACATGCATGACAGAACTACTGTCTCCTGGAGCAAAACTGATGGCCCTGGCAGAAAAGTTTTGGCAGGCCCTTAACCTCTGTCCCCTGGCTAGCACTTGTTTCACACATGGCGAGCATGATGAAGATCCTCTTGCTGCTTGTGGCCCATGCAGACATCCAATGCTGGGGGTGACCATTGGCGCAGAAAATGGAGAAGAGCATCTGTCACTCCCAGGAACTTCTGCATAGAGTCATAGAATAGTTAGGGTTGGAAAGGACCTTAAGATCATTCAGTTCCAACCCAGGGACACCTCCCACTAAACCATGTCACTCAAGGCTCTGTCCAGCCTGGCCTTGAATACCACCAGCGATGGAGCATTCACAACTTCCCTGGGCAACCCATTCCAGTGCCTCACCTCCCTTACAGTAAAGAATGTCTTCCTTATATCCAATCTAAACTTCCCCTGTTTAAGTTTGAACCCATTACCCCTTGTCCTATCACTACAGTTCCTAACGAAGAGTCCCTCCCCAGCATCCTTATAAGTCCCCTTCAGGTACTGGAAGGCTGCTATGAGGTCTCCACTATCACCTCTCCAGCTTTGCCCTTCCCCTCTGGCTCCTAAGTGAGAGCAACCCATCCATGAGACAAGTGGCTGGCTGAGCCAAGGCTGGTTGGTCCTGGGGTATTGGAGACCATCACTGGTGCGGGGGAAAAGCCTCTTGTGGACTTTTTAGTGAGCAGAAGAAGAAGTCATCTGCTTGAAATAGCATGTGTGCATGTCACTTGCCAGCAGGCACAGGGCATGGAAGGCTCCATGGGAAGAATACCAGCTCCACTCAAATAATAGTAACGAAACAATGCAAACAAGAACAGGGCTTAGTCACATACTTGAGTCTCATCCCCTTTTGTTTTTACAGATGTGCACTTCACGGAAATGAGACGATTAGCTCATCAAAGCATCTGTCAAGGGGAGAGACAAACCAGCTCTTTACATATGCATCCAAGTGACAAGACCTGTCGGATATGGGCTGCGGGGAATCTCTGAGTCTTATTTTTGGATCTATTATAATCAGCCTTACCAGCTTATTAGTTATCTTCAGCACATCACTGGGGAAAGGAAAGATAAACACATAAAAACTTGCCAAACATGGCAATCTGAAAATGGTGGTTTTTTTTCACGAAGGATGTATAACCTTACATTTTCACAGCACATTCTTTTAACAAGAGCTGTACAGCTTGACCTTTGCTCCCAGAAGATTTAAATGACGACAAATTATTTAAATGGCCTAAGTTCTTTTATTTTTGTGTTCTTAAATTGGAACACCTTGAAAGGAATGATTTTCTGGCATTGGACATCAGGCTTTACAAATCAACAGCAAAACTACTCACATGCTTAATACCAGATATGTGCTTTTCTTCTTTTCCAGATTGGGTAACAAAGAGCGGTTCAAAAGCTCTCAACTAGGACTCAGGGAATTTGAACTAAGCATCAATCTACCTTGAGCTTCCTGTCCATCTCTGGACAAGCCACATCCATCCTCTGGAAGATGGGGGAGGTCCGATCTGCTGCGCTCATGTCTGGTGACACCTCGGGACATCCCTGCTGTCTACCCGCAACGCTTGTGAGCACTGGGAGTCTCTAGGTTGAGTTGGAGTCATGCTGATGATAGAGATACATAGTGGCAGTCAGGTGCAAAGGGCCCTTTGGGAGCTCAGTGATGGAGTGCAAAGGGATTTTTGTTTTATTTCAATAAAAAGAGGCGAAAGAGCTGATGCTGAAAGGGAGATTACTCATTTGTTCTCAGACCTGTGCTGTTCATCACACCACACCTACCCTGACAGCAGCGGTAACTGTTGGCTTCATCGCCTGGTTGGCTTGGTGCCACCCGAGGCTCGCTCAGCCCGCGCCATCTTCATCTGGGACCGACGCGGCTGGCGCAGAGCGAGCGCTCGGAAACACAGTGCTACACGTCTGCACAGCTCCGGGCACAGCCGAGGCTGCATGTGTGCTCCACAGGCAGCGAGGAAGCGAGGCCAGCCAGGAGAGATGTTGTAAGTGGAAACAAACGGAAATGACACAGCCTGGGCATGAAGAGACATGTACAGCTGTCACGGGGGGAAAATGGGTTCTGATGTAAAAGCAAGCATTAGCTGCCAGTTCTAACTAGCTCATGACAGCATGACAGCTCCTTGCATGTGTGGAGACACTGCTTGGCCTCAAACAGCCACAAACATAAGGCACCAGTGTGGGGAGAAGGCTAGGAACTCCAAAGGACTTATCATGAGTCGTGCTGCGTGGTCTGCTAAAGACACAGCAAAATGATCGTGCTTAGGAGGTGCAGGCTGGCTAACAGCCTCCTCTTCCCCTTTACCCACTCATGTCACAGGGGAGGTGAAGCAGCTGCTCTGCACTTCAGGCCACCACAGTTTCTTCTTAGCTCATCCTTTGACTAGCAGATGCCTCCAGGTGATGACCGTGGCCTTCTAAAATGACCATGGCATCTACCACGCTCAGATACTTACTCCAACACTCCCTGTCACTCTCTTTCCCAGGATGCTCCACAGGCTGAGATGTAGCGGTGCTCTCCCAACACTGTGTATTATCTTCTGAAGCACAAAAGGTAACGCTTGTGTTGGGCACTGCCCATCAGTGTATTTAACAAAGCTTTCCAATCTCTGCTTGCTGATCTGTGTACCTTTTACCAGTTTTCTGGTGAGTACTGGAGTCTTTTGTGTGACTACGATGATGGGAAGAGGCTTTTACTGTAGGCGGCTCCATAGCCTGCTTGGCCAAGGTGGCTTTCCTCCTTCCATTCCTGTTCTCATCCTTTCCTCCCAGTTTCTATCAATTTCTTTCCCCTTCCTAACCCTAACAGCTTGTCTGAGATTTCTGTTTGCTCCAGGCCATACCTGCTTGTAAGCAGACAGGAACAGCAGCATGGTGGCAACAAGAAAGCCTTCCTCATTTCGTGGCTCTCCCAGCCAGCAAACCAAGCTGCCTTGTTCCTGGGATCTCCTGAATCACAGCAACTTTTTGTCAGGACCTGCACTGGGAGATGATTCAACCCAAGCTCATGGGTACAGAGCAGACATAGGAGCTATGTGAAGGCTTTGGCAGGTCCCTCCTAATGATTTTACTAGGTGGGATGCCAAACACTTGCACCGCGGGAGAGTGAAAGCGGGGAATACTGCATAGTCACCTTGTGTAACAGGAACCAGTGGTTTGGATCCTCTCATCCTCTTCAAGCTACATAGTGCCATTCAACCAATGCCAGCCCTTGGCCCAAATAGACAATAAAACAATAAAACCTTCCCTGAAGGTTAGAGGTGCTCATAGCTTGTCGAAAGCACAAGGCCTGCTCCTTTGAAACAACAGAAAGGAAGAGGAAGATATCATCGGCTCCCATTCAGCTCAACCCTCCTCTGGGTTGAGCTCTTTGTAGGAACTTATCACCTGCCTCTTTTCCTTGAAACACAACTCAAGTCCCAGCTCAACTACTCAGCTTGTTCCAGACTTGAGACAAGATGTCAGCAAAGGTACTCTCCAATGGGAACATGTGCCCAGAGTTAGCACCTCAACAAATACACGAGGCAGCAGTGGTGGTAAAGCAGAGGAAGGAGGAGAGGTCCACAGGTGGTGGTGATGCCCTGAAGTTTGCATGCTGATGAGTTAACTGGCAGAGAGGGGAAATCCCATTTTCCTCTGTTTATACAGTTGATGGGTGATACTAGGAGTTACCTAGTACAAGTAACTGAAATGATTGAAAAATCTACAACATCCAGCGACTTCCTGGGTTCCAGGAGGTAAGTCAGTCAATAAGAGACTTCACATTTCCACCATTTGCTTTCCCATTTCCCTTTTTGTCCTACCCACCAAAAAGAATGGAAACCCTACAGCAGTTGTTGAGTATCATGATGCTTTTGTAGAAAACACCACACTGGGTCTGCAGTGACACAAAACCAGAGAATCTGTTTATATATTTTTCCCTAAAGCTGGGAGAGCTGGTCCCCAAGGGCACATACCAAGCCACGTAGCAGCTATCCTGCCATTACAGCTTTCAGCTTTCCGATGTAACATTTCCTGGGTTTCCACCAAAAACTAGTAACACTAAAACTGCCTCGAACAAGCTCACTTTGTAGAATTTCCCCCACTCACCACTGGACAGCAGACGTGTGACTGCAGAGGAGGAGTTATTCATTAGGTTAGGTGGTCTGGCCAGGAGTTCCTCCTGGCACTTCCCTTCCTGGACCTGTGCGCAGTTGGGCTATTTTCAAAGGCAGCGGTGGTAGCCCCAGGCATATCTGACCATACCATTCATTATCAGTGCACCTTAGACATCCCCCCACGATGCACAACTTGCAGTCAACCCTCCTCCAGTAAGGCTAGGAGTAGAAATGCAACAAGCAGTACAAGTGGTAACAGCTTGGATTCATCCAGGGAGTGTAAGTGAATATGGCACCTGGCTGCTACCAAAGTTGGAGGGAACAGGCACCTCACTGCCCTAAGGCTAGGCAGAAATTGCAGATGTGGCACTTCCTTCCTAACCAAGCTAATCCCACAGGTAACTGATCAACTCATCCCTGTGATTTGGGGATTAAAAATCAACCATCTACACACAGAATTTGTACACATTGTCTAGAAGCCAAGCAGTACATGAAGTGCTCAAATCCCAAAATCAAATGCTTCTGCTTTTCATATTTCACTCTTAGTGACTTCTCAAAGAGTTATTATATCATTAATATCTGCATGAAGCTTATTCTGAGTGGTTTACTGGAAAATTATGACTTGCCAGCAATTAGCATAAAATGAGCAGGATTTGAAGGCGGGACAGCCCATCAGAAAGAACTTTTTAGACACAGCTCTGATCCTGGTAATTTATAATAGAGTATTTTAAGAATGATTCACAAAGAACTATAGGTCAAGCAGATATTTAAAGGATGCAAGAAGGTCTGACAGTCTGATTTACAGCTGGAATCCAAAGAGGTTTTTTTTCCTTTTGAAAATAGTCTTTCTTCTTGTCTTATAATTTCCATTTAGAAAAAACAAATCCCACTGCAAAGCACACCTGGGTTTTCATTTGAGCTCTGAAGAAAGTCCTAGGGAGAGACTGTCAAAGTCAGCAGAGTCACTAAGTACTCCAGGCCCCTTTTGTGCACCTCCTTAAGAAGCCAACTTAAATAAGAGGAGTAATTTTACTTTACTCTAGGGGGGTTGCCTTCAGAGAACGTGTCATTTCATGAAGGCGTGCATGAGGATAGAAGCTTTCAGTCACATTCTTTCTGCTCTGATTTAGACAGTTGGTGGGTTCGTTCATCATCTGTCACATTGGGCAAACAGGCAGATGATGTCAGAGCTCCCTGGGAGTCCCCTTTGGGCCATCAGCTGATCCTCCTCTGTGGCTGATCCTGAAGTTGGGACCCCCTCCTCTCTCACAGCAGGGCTTTATATGCACTTGGATGCAGGGAAGGAGGCTTAGCAGCATGAGAGCTTGCTCTCTTCTATGTAAAAACACTAGATAATTAATCTTGCCACCATCACATGGGTAAAAAACAGACACACCAGCCCAGAGACCATAGATGTCCTTCACCCCATTTGCCATTGCTGAAATCTACTAGCTAAAGCTCCTCCTGTTCTGCTTCAACCCTCAAATTCTGCCAAATCTCTAGTGCCAGAAATTGCTGCCTACTTCTCCTGGGATTATGATGCATTCCTTCCTCAAACTTACAAACCCATTTCCTTCTCAGTGGCAGAGGATTAAATTTCTTTCAGAATCAGCGGAAATGCTCGGTGCTCTTACAAATAACGTATTAGTATTAGGGCAAATTCAACTCTGATCTCATTCATCATTTGCTTCAGTCCTCTCAGTAGACAATATATCAGCCTTTTGACAGTCAGCACAGACTTCTTACCATCTTGGAGAAAAAGCTTTGGCATCTGGTTTAGCAACTGCAGCTCCAGCAGCATGGGAGTATGAGGTGTTGAAGACAATCCTGAGACTGTTCCTGGATGCCAGCAATCCACTGTAATGACCTACAGTGGCTCTCCCTGAACAGACAACAGTGCAGGCCCTCAAAAACTGCTCATTTTCACATAGCCTTCATCAGAAACCTGAGGCAAGTTCCTCTCTATTAGCCTGCTGTCATGGTTTAAGCCATAAATCAGCCACGCAGTTTGTTCACTCACTTCCCCCTTTTTCTTCCCTCTGCTCCTGGA
>JAOEHY010004155.1:0-40132 GCA_025447955.1 Psilopsiagon aurifrons | reverse complement strand
GTGGTAGCAGTAGTGGTTTGTGTTATACCTTAGTTATTAAAATGTTCTTATCTCAACCTGTGGGAGTTGCATTCTTTTGATTCTTCATGTAGCAAACTGCGTGGCTGATTTACGGCCTAAACCACGACAGTGCCAGAAGTAAATTATTTCATTTAAAAGACATAATGGAGGAGGTTTGTAGTATTTCTTTCATTTTTCTTCCATACAGTTGTAGGAAAGTGTGTGTTTGTGGAAGTGCTGCAGCTGTGTGTTACAGAAGCTAGATGCAGGGCTCCCAGTTAAAACCTAACACCTCCTATGTGCTGTTCTGCTCTTACTCCTCCTATTTACTGAAAACCCCAGCAATGCTTTCTAAAGATGACGCACTGCAAATACCCCTGACTAGTGAATTTGTATTTTTCCCAGTAATGAGGAAAGGAAGTAATATTGTCCCTCAAAGCCAAGAGAAGGAGAAGTGCATGTGTGTTGGCCAGTCCCCACCATGTGCTGCATATTCTTAGGATGCTGGCATCACATGTTTCAAGAAAATTAACCAACATTTGGAAAATGAAAGATACAGCTTAGTTTTGATTGTAGTGTTTTTGAGGTTGCCAAATTCACAGGGGCTGCTAGAAATATTTATTTATCATTTTGGTATTTTCTGCTGTCTGCAGTGGCCCTTTTTTTCTGTCCTAGTAACCTTGTAGGAAAAATGGCCTTTACAAGGATTTTCCTACTGCTGAGAGTATCTCATTCAGTTCATTGTTGAAGACACTATTATCTCAGTCAACACCTTATCAAGCTGACTGTTACTATACTATTTTTTTCTTGTCTGTTTAAATATCTGTTGCACAAAATGCTGTACTCTGTGACCTCTTTGGCAGGTAAAATAGCTTTTTTGATAATTGTTTTATTTCATGTATAACACTACACATTAAATGTTGAGACCCGTTGCATTATATCTGAAAAAGGACTATATTTTCAGTTACTTATTTGATTCAGTTATTATTAGTTTAGGATCATGATAATTTATCAAGGTGGTATATAACCTTCTTCTTCCCATCAGCTCACCTCCTCTTCCTCTTTCATTTAGTGTCACTCTTGCTTCTCAGTCTCTGCCTTTCAGATGAAATTTTCTATTCATGACTCTAACTCTTCTGCTATCTGCAGTGACCTGTTCCTTTCCTTGTGATTTTCTCTTTATTCCTTTCCTTACATTTTGATTTTCTCTTTGCATTCTTTCATGACTTCTTCCCTTTGCAACAGGCTCTCCCATTCTAAATAATCTCATAAGTAGAAAAAAACAGAAGCTAAAACCTCCTGGTCCTGTCCTGGTTTTATCCAAAATGCTGTTGAAAAGATAATTTTCTTTGCCTCTTACTTGATCTCTATTTACATATTTCCATGTGCTCCTCTCTCTCTAATACAACACACATTCATTGTTTTGTTGTTTTTTGATAACAGCCCTTGTAACCTCACTCATTAGATATATGCTTTCTCCCTTTCTTCTTACCACTTGTTGACAGAAGAATTAATTTACAAAGCTACCTCATCATTGTTTTCTGTTCTTAATTGAAAGAATGGATGTTGGCTTTGTTCCCATGGCTGTAATTTGTTAATAGATCGCCTAGTCATCTGTTGATTCTTTCTGACATGCTGGGCAGTACTGATTGCCTTGTCATTTCCGGTGCTACTCCATCAGCTGTAATTCCTTTCCTGCCTATTGCTTTACACTGATGGTTTGTCTGTACAGCATGACATACCAGAAGGGTATGCAAGTAAAATGAAACTGAGCTACCATAGGTACGAGAAGATGGACAGAGCTGCTAATGAAGGGATCTCCTCACATCGTTTTCCCTCCTATGAAATTGATACCCTATTAGGTAGGATGGTGCCCCTGACACAGGGAGCTAGGCCAGTTCTTGGGTTAGCCTGGGTACACCCACCAGGAAAAGCATCGTACCATTCTGTTAGATCATATGCTTTCAGGGCACAGCATTATACACTCTTATTTACTTATCAGAACATACCACTAGGCCAGGCATAAATCAAATTTACAGTCACAGAACAAGAAATAATTGCAAATGCCTCTTGAGAGGGTAGAATGTTCCTGTTTCTAACTGGGAGTTGCAGTGTTTTAATAGAAGATTTAGTTACGTTAATTTTTCTCGTTATACTTTTTTCTGTCAGGGGATTTTTTTTTAAATCAAATCAAAGTGTTCTTGAGATATCTTTTTCTTGTAATAATTTGTCATTATTTCTAGAGGTTTAAACTGTATTTTATATCTGTGGACATGAATCACTGTCATTTTGAAAGAAAATCAAGAATAAAATCCTCATTGGAAGTCTCTGCCCCAAAGAGTTTTATTTTTACACAAACTTTTCACACTAATTTTACACTAGAGAACAACAGCCTGCAAGTTCTCATCCTTGAGAGGTCTGATTGAATTAAAGAAAGAAAAACCTCACTCTGTTAGTAGATGAGTTCAGAAACAAAGTGAAGTGGCTGTTTTATTTCTGTTTTCATAGTATCAGACCTCTTCAAGTCAGTGCAACGAATGTAATATATTTTGTTCTTGCCTGAGAGGATGCCAGCCATATACGTTTTTCCATAATTCGGTGAGATTTTTGTTGTTCTTTTCTTTAAAAGATTTTAAAACCCAGTGGTCCAGGCAGAAATAAAAGGGTATTTCACACACTTAACTCCTTGAAAACTGAGCAACTCTGTGGGTCTCAAACTAAGTACTCAAAATAATTTTTAAAATATTTTTTTCAAAGATCTTAATGTTAGCTGTATCCTTCCCTTATGCTGGCTGCAAAGGAAAAGAAAAAGAGTAAAAACCATTTCTTCAGGTCTCATCACTCAATTCAGTGGCTTGTAGCTGTTTTGGTTTTTTTCCCCAATGGCAGTGATGTTGAAATATGTAAAAGGTTGCACCAGCATAAATATCTATGAGATTGCATGTTGATTTGCTTTATTTCTGTGCATCATTTCTAGATTGATAACTTTTAAGAGATGAAAAACTAGGACCTTGATGCAAACAACATCACTGACTTTTTTTGTTAGTAATGAGGGAAATTTAGACAAGATGAGAAGACATACGACATCCCTCTTCATTTCAAGCTGAAAAGCACTTCCACCTTGAGGCAAATTACCCAACAGTAAAAGTACCTTTGTGACCTCTTCAGTTTTTTCTACGGTTCCTCATTGCTTGTTTTTACTATCTTCTCATGCAAGCTGTCTATGAGACACTTATACAGTCCCATGTGGCTGTCTTAATTCCTTACTGACAGCCTGATTGATCTTTTTGATATCTGAAGGCCACTTACAGACCCTGGAACTTTGCCTAACCCATGTACTGAGACACCCAGGCTGGAGAATCTGTCCTCTTCTAAGGTCGAAAGTCATCTCCTCTAATACTCAGCGCTGCAGAAGGGCCTCCTACTCTCAATCACAGAAATGCATGTCCAAAATTGAAAATCTATATCCTAAACCACAGGGCTCTTCTTCCTCTGCCATTCTCCATTACATGCTTTAGAGTTCTGTACATCCATGTGCAATCATGTACCTGCACAAACAACTCCACATAGCAGGGTTAAGCAGGAACAGATGCAGTGTTATTCCCTCCCACCTTGCTTAGCCTATCAAGTCCCAGAGTGTTGTTGCCTTGGAAAAACAGAGCAGATTTGCAAAGAGTTAGGATGCAGGTGCTTATAGTGGACAAGTTTATCAGCAAACCTTACTCCTTGTGTTGGCAAGAAAGAGACAAAAGATCAGATTACAGATCTGCTTCAAAATTTCCCCTAGGGTAAGGTGACAGTACTTCCTGAATGGATAAAAGGGAGAAACAGATAACAAATGTAGTTTATATGAAGACATAGTGGAGGAGAAAACCCTTTTGTTAAGTACATGATGCATTTTTCTTTACATGGATGTTGTAACTGCCCTCTAATACACAATTCAATTATTGTTGGCTAAATGCACTATTTCAAATGGTACTTACAAGCAGCTTTGCTGTATAATAATGCATCTTTAAAATAATTTAGAAAATCGTTAGCATGCAGAATTCAAGATAACTATTTTGGAGCTCCCAATTTTTTTTCAGTCAGCCAGTCTGTTTACACGGAAAAAAAAAAATAAATCTCTGTACTACTGCATTTGGCATAGGAATAGGCATAATGTATTCTGCGAGTTTTAGGAAATCAAGAGATTTAGGATTTGAAAGGCAGAACAGTAGATCCTCATCTTTTTCTAATATGTGATTGCTAAAGCATTAACATACAAGGTACTGACTTTTCAGTACACAGAAACTTTCATTAAAATGAAACATACCTGATTTTTTTCTTAAAATTTAACTCTTTAATACTGTTAAAAATTTCCTGATGACATTTTCTAGGAAAAATAGCAAAAAATCAATCTAAGTCCATTTTTGTGGCTGGAGTTCAGGCAACACGCAACGATTAATGTAATGAGTGTTGACAATTTATTGCAGCATAAGTACACTTTATATAGACAATTTTCAAAAAGCTCGAATATTCAGCAGTATCTGATTGGTTAATATCCCTTAGCTACATGTTAGTGACAATTTAATGATTGGGTAACCATTACGACATATGTTCCAAGCTTGTTTCAAGCTTGCAGTTATGTTTCAAGGTTACAGTTATCAGTTCCTTCTTGCACATCTTCCTCAGCAACTTTCTGTGTCAACTTGCTCAGACCTTCTGCACGTACACGTCCTTTAGTAACCTCCAGGCAAGGCCGCAAAGCCTTTGGTTTACTACTCCAGGACTGTCAAGTAGCTGTCCGGATAACTGTCTGGATTGCTCACATGTCCGTGTTCATCCAGGTACATTCCCACACATTTTAATCACAGAAACCAAAATGTGAAATCAGATATGTGAGAAGCAGTATTATACTACTGTATGAAACACTTTATTTTATTTTGCTGCGGCATGATGACTTTTAGGTAATACTCTGGGTAACTCTGAAGGATTCTTTTGCAAGTGCTTTAGCAGTGACATTTTCACTTTCTGTATTTTTGTGTTTTCAAAAAACCAAAAAGTTTAAGGATTTTGATCTGAAATTTCTGTAATATTACTATTCCTACCTGCTTAATTCACCTGTTGTATGATACCTATTAGTGGGACATAAGCCTTTTCTCAGGTGCATTATAATAAGCCATCTGACAGTAGCTGACCTTTCAGGCATAAGGAACTACATACAAGATTCATGTGTGTGAACACGTACCTCCACTGAGAGTGATAACACAGCCATGTGGCACCTGTTGCCATCTTCACTGGTCCGTGTAAAGTCACTTCTCCATTTGTTCTGGCTAATGTGAAGAGTCCTTTTATCCCTGACTGCATAATGGGAAAAGCAATAGGAAGTATGACAGCTACATCTAGCAGTTCTGATCTGTGTAGGGCTATAACTCTGCAGGAAGAAAGCATATAAACAATTTTTTTTACTACTGGGTCTTGGGTTAAGATAATCTTATTTGAGCTCTAGTGTGCAGGATTGAAATAAAGGTCATGCAGGAGAAAGTGATGGAAATGTTGACTTGTCTGTATTCATACCCTTACTCTGATTTATAGAGAGGAGTTGGACTTACTGTGTTCCAAGGAGAGAGATTATATGATTTTCAGTAGGAAAGTTTACAGCACTCTCTGAGCAGCTCCATCTGTGCTAGAAATATCCCATGAATAACAGAGACCTATATCGTACAACACATTTATTACACAAATAACTGGTAAGACCCTGAACCTTCAGACCAGCAACCTCAGCAGACCACAGTATGCATCTTCAGCTGAACCTGCATTTAGCATCCTTCTCTTCTCCAAACTTTTCCTTTCAGCAGAAAGGTTCTTATTAATCAGCATCTTTGCCTCTAGAAGTAGATTCTCTTCAAATTTTCCAACACAGGGCTGTGAATAAAAGATCTGGTCTCTTGTCTAGGACAGCATAGCACCATCTTGAAAAGGTTTCTCTGTGCTACTTTGACAGCAGTTCTACAAGACTTTCTGACCGCAGAAATTAAACAAAGTTTACAGTTTTACTTATTTATTAATCTATTTATTAGCAGTACTAGTACAATTTTGGTTAAATGGGCAGGAAAAAACTTATTTCTTCCAGTAATTTCTTAAATGTTCCCCATTAAGTTTGACTTGATTGGTATTTTCAGTGTATACACATTCTCTCTCTAAAACCTTTCCTAATAATGACATGAATTCCATATGTGTGGTTCACATAGACACACTGCTGACATATTGATGAGCCATGACTGTTACAGCGATGTAACAAGGAACAGCACAAGGGAGTATAATCTTAATTGGACTTTGTGTCACTAGGAATGAAATGCCACCTATGTATTTGGAAATAGTGTGTGCTGTGCCATTTCCAATACATAGAAAACATGTGCAAGACCTATTTTAACAGGCCTTGCCAGTTAAACAACAAGTAATGGAAGGATGAAGGGAACTCATCCCTGAACCTTCGCGAATTACGCCAACATATTCAGCGAATGATGGATAACGAACCGTTAACGCTGCCTTTAGCACAGAAAGCCAAAGATTTTATCGACGTATTAAAATCAAACTTTCCATCTTTACCATCCTTTTTTAAAGGAATTTATAGTGTCATTGTTTTGGCAACAATCATACTAGTGGGAATCTTGATCTGCCCTTGTCTTATCAAATGTATCGGAACTCAAGTTAAAAACACTCAGATAGAATTAAAAAAGATTCAGTTACAGATGGATCGAAATAAAACGATTCCATCTCCTGTTTAATTAAAACAAGAAAGGGTGGGATGAAGGGAACTCGAGCTGGCCTGAAAGGGTTAGCCGGGCAAGGGCCAGGACACTCCTGAAGAGGGAATGTTCTAGCCCTCCCTGAAACTGCCTGATACGAATCAGAACACTAAGCTAGGAACAGATATCCGCTACATTTGGTAAGAACAATGGGAACATTTAATCAGTAACACAGTGGAGAAATCATTAAACATGTTGTAATAGAACTTACTGTAGCTAGCTAGTAGTATAAATATAGGACTTGAAGCAATAAACTTTGCTACATGCCATAAGAGCGGTAGCCCGTCTGTTCCTTTTCAGGCGTCCTCGCGAGCTGGTCTCAGTCAATGGAATGTGCGAATGTAGTCTTACCTGAAACCAGTGGGTTTTTTTACTCTTTCTTGACCTCGTATATATACGTGTGACAGGTATGTGTAATGAGTTGTTCTAATACTAGACATGAGAGAAGTCTGGATTTGCTTTTGAAAATTATTGTTTCTTGGAGGAACTGCAGAATGAATAGATTTAGCTGAAAATGAATAGAAAAGTTCCAGAATGTAGATAACTTAAACACCATTACTTTTCTACTAAGTGGGAAAACCAGCTATCTTTCCACTTAATATTTATTATGACACAATTTCTTCTTAGAAATGAGCTGAAACATTTCATTGAAGTGCAGCTCCTACTAAGCACTGGTGTCCTTGCAGAAGAATAGAATCATTTGTGGTGGAAAAGGTGCCTCTTGGGTCGTTTCAGTCCATCAGCCTAAACCATTGGTGGATGGATTTCATTATTCTTTAAATAGCCTTGAACATCTTCAGTGATGGAAATGCAGTAACCTTCACTGGCAGGTTGTTCCATTATGTAGCTGTTCCTCTAGTTATAATTTTTCCCTACTGCATTTTAATCTAGTTATTTGCATTTTCTGATCAACCTCATTGACCAATGAGAATAAATGATCCATGTTCTCTTTATAGTCCTCTGTTAAGTATTTGTACATTCTTTTTCTCTCTTCGACCTTAGTTTTCCATACTCATTTCTTTTAATCTGTCTTGTGTGTCTGATTATCCACCTTTTCTCATATACATCTGTATATCCTTTTAATCCATCCCTTTTTTGTGGTCTTTTTTTACTAAGATTAAGTTGTGGAGACTGTAATAGTGTGGAATACAGTAACACATCACAAATAACTTAGTCTGGATATCTGGTATATTTAATTAAACCAGCTCAATTCATAGGACTGTAGAGACTCCTGGGAGTCACTGAGCCAGACATTTCTGTATCCTTGTTTAGGATGGGTAAGCCTATTAATAATTTTATCAAGAACCATCTTAAAACCATGTATGTTTCTTTCACCTTCTACTGAAAAGCTGCTTCATCATTTCTGAAACAGAAAACTTAATAAAATTTCCATTCCTGGGTAATTTGTATCCATTTACTCCCCTGTCAGCAATATTTTAAATATCTTTTTCTTTCCTGCTATCCTCCTTCTTCCATACTTTCCTCCTGTTTATCTCTCACATATAAAAACAGGAAAAAAAATCTCACATCCTGGTTTTAAACTCCACTTCATTGAGGTCTTTCAGCTTTGTATTGCTAGCTGGTCTGCCTGTTCACCCAGTCATCCCAGCAACCCTCTTTTTTCTGTACTGAAACTGAATTCAATTTCCCTTGAGTACAGACAATGAGAGTTGTGTTCCACATTCCTGATGAGACTGAAATGGTTCTTGTGCAATGACAGTAATAAGTCTCTCTCACAGTAGAAAAAACTTATGCTTCTTGGGATCACTGCTTTTATTTCATGGCTCCTCTACAGTGTCAGCTTACTGTGACCCTGGCTCTGCCTGGTGCAGGTCTTTCACCTCCACCATTATTGCTTCTCTTATTCTTGGTATCAGGTCTTGGCACATGACCTTGTTCTGCGTGCTGTTAAATTTCACCTTGCTCAACATATTCTGCCTGACTCTATATATTCCAGGCCTGAATGTCTCTTCTATTTCAGGCACAAGGTTAGGGATGAGATGGCAGGTGACTGAAGCCTGGTATCTGCTTGCAAAACAATTTAGCAATTTTCAGTCCCCTTGTCTTCCCGCAGAGATATGCTGTACAGCAACAAATATGTAAGTATGATGGGTTGACTTTAGCTGGCTGTCAGATGCCCACTGAGTTGCTCTCTCACTTGCCCTGCTCAGCAAGATGGGGAAAAAGTAAGAAGAGAAAGCTCAAGAGGTCAAAGAGAAAGCTCAGGTCAAGATAAGGACAGGGAGATTTCTCACCAGTTATTGTCATCGGCAAAACAGACTCAGCTTGGGGAAAATTAATTTAATTTATTGCCAAGTAAAAATAGAGATAACAAGAAACAGAAACAAAACTAAACCCACCTTCTCCGAGGCTTAGCTTCACACCCAACTCCTCTACCTCCTCCCTGCTGAATGACGCAGGAGGATGGGGAATGGGGTGTAGTTCATAGCACTTCATCTCTTCCACTTCTTCCTTTTTATTCCCTCCCCCTGTTCCAACATCAGGTCCCACTGCACTATACAGTAATTTATTAATTTCTCCAACATGTGTCCTTCCCATGAGCTGCAGTTCTTCAAGAACTGCTCTGTAGGTCTCCCATGGACTACATGTCTTGCCAGAAATCCTGATCCTGTGTGGGGTCCTCTCCACACAGTACAGCTCCTGCAAAAAGCCTGCTCAAGCATGGGCTATTCAAAGGCTACAAGCCTCCTTCAGGGCACATCCACCTCCTTCACTGTGGGGCAATTCATAGGCCTGCAGGGCAGCAGTCTGCCTTACTATGATCTTCACTATGGGCAGTAGAGGAATCTCTGCTCCAGCGCCTGAAGCACTTCCTCCTGCTTTTTTTTTCCACTGACCTTGGTGTCTGCGGAGTTATTTCTCATTTTTTTTATTGCTCCTGCCTGTCAGAGTTGCTGTGTAGCATTTTTACCTTTTCTTGAACATGTTATCAACAAGGTGCCATCAGTGTAACTGGTGGCCTCAGTTTTGGGCAGAGGTAGGTCTGTGCTGGAGCCAGCTGCAACTGGCGCTATCCAGTACAGGAACAGCTTCTGGTGCCTTCTCATTAAAGTCAATCCTGTAAACTAAAACCCACCCATTGCTACCAAAACCTGGCCATGAAAACTAAATGCACCAGGGAATGCTCCTGTCTCTTGCAGTGGATCTGTCTGCAGCCTAGGGTTAAGAACCCCTAAGCAAAAAAACTTAACAGCCTTTTTCCTCTTCTAATTCCCATGATTCAGATACATGCTGGATTCAGCAATTTGCGCAGAATGAGTTCCAACCCAGCCTGATACATACAAGCCATGGCAGCTCTGCTCAGCAGCCTGAACACCCTCTGTTGTGCTTACTGGCCTCCAAGAATTTATTGCATTCAAGGACTAATATCTTTGTAAGAGGAATCAACATTTCTGCTCTGATTGTGTTTTACGCGGAGAGGCGTGAAGATGTGAAAGCTTGCATGTCATGTAGTCTTCAATGATTTCTGGGGTACAGAGAGAGTGAGCAAGTGAGTTTTTTAATAGTACATTTGCAAGCTTCCCGGAGGGGACAACTGACACACAAGGTGCTTTCCTATGCCTTTTGCTGGAATTCTGGGCGCCCCTTCCCTTGTCCTGATTTCTCTTTTGATCCTGCATGCAGCTGTTTGGGGCAGAAGAAACCATTACACACTGACATGGACCTCCTGCATTGCCTGACAGCTCGTCAATGAGATTAGGAAGGACTGAGATAAATGTGAAAATGAATAAAGGTGAGCAGAGACCAGGAATGGGGAGGAAGAGTGTTGGACTGAAACTGAACATGGGGAAAGGGAATGAAAGGTGATTTCCTTCATTGTTTGTTTAATTGTTTATGTCATCTTTGTTTCTCAATGCCTGAATCAGTAAGGAAAAGATGTTAGTTGGCAGGATGTTAGCTGGAAATACCTATGTTAAGACTGTTTCAGCTACAATAGCATGTCAGATTATCAAGGTTTGACAAGGGGTGCAATGTGCTTTGTGCATCCCATTGCACAAAAGGACAGCCCTTGCTCTTCTGTATTTTATGTGGGGGACTACGCCTTTGCAGTTTTTCTGCTTTCCAGTTGATAAGAACACAAGGCTCATGAGCATTAGCACTTAATATAGGAGTTACTTGTTTGACTTTGTTGAACCTTTCCATTTTCAGAGTGCTGTGCTTAGCTTGATTAAATGTTTCCTAGAAGGAGCTCACTGCTGAAAGAGACTATAGTTAGAAAAGGCTACACTTTGCTTCTACCATGGCTACGCAAGGTCCTCCATTGTGTTACCACAGAAGAGGGCATGGGGACATCTGACACACCACAAAATGAAAAGGATACCCTGAAGGGGTGTGCAGCTACAGTATTGTCAACAGTGTTAAGGTCAGTCTGAAGCTCCTTTTGAACTCAGAAACATGGTACGGAGGATTCCCTCTGCTCATTTCCAGCTGCACATTAACTCCTACTGAAGCAGCTACTCACAACCCTACATCTCCAAGTTTGCCTTTCAGCTTGTAGAATTTAGCAAGGCTGGATGCAACTTCAATCTCATTTGTGCTAATTGATACTTGTCAGGAGAGAATTTTGAATGACGAAGTGGTGTTTGGATCTCTGGAAAAAGATCATTGCACTTGATTTCAGAATAAAACCTTCCCAAATAACTGTTGAAATCACACTGAGGTGTTCAAAACACTTTTTGGCTTTAATTTTTTTTATAAAAACTCACATTAGTAGGTGAACTCATAAGGTGTATTTTAAATTACTTAACTTCCCAGTACTGTTTGTGAGTTTCTATTGTGTCAGGGAATACAACTTACATCAAATGGCAAGGCTTTTCTATTCTTTCCTTTCTAAAGGGAATATCTCAATGCTCATTCTTATGCAAGGAAATAATATTCTCCTCTGACTGGGAGATGATTTGGTAGAGACCATTAAGAGAATTCATCCTGACCAGCTGTGCTGGGGCTTAACAAGTAATTTGCAGAATAGCCGTGCAGTATTTTTGGTACTCAGCGCAGGGTTTGGAAGGACCTCTTTAAAATAATATGCAGGTTGGCACTTGCCTCCTGCATAACAAAGTTGTGTGGTTTGATTCTTCCTTGCAGTCAAAACCCTTGGGAATCAAATGTCCTGCTCTCTAGACATGTCCTCTAGCACTGTATCTATTCCAAGATGGACAATTAGCTGAAAAAGACTAAGGTTATTACCCAAAAGACTTGCACAAAAGTGTGGGCTGTATTACAAATATTATTTCTTAGTTTCTTAGAAATGATTTTATGTTAACATACTATGTCAAGTAAAACATCCTGAATGTCATATTTTGTTTGAGCTCACTATAGAAATGATGGAATCAGATGAAACTTTGTTTACAGCCTAGTTTTTGAGTTTAGCACAGCCTCTCTTACTCTGTCCCTCCAAGTGCTGCAGTCTTCTGAATGTGTGAAAGCTCTGTCTGTGAAACTAGACATGTTGCTGGGCCTCAGCCCCACTGCAGCACTCAGCCAGCAACACTTGCCATGAAATTCTCAAACAAGTGAGATACCCAGATTGCTGTGTAAGTAGTTACATTTATGAGAAGTTCAGAATGTATGTGCGCTGTGTGAAGGGGGTTTATTGTTTGTATATGTTAGTTATAAAAAATTTCTGCAGTCTTACAAATGAAATGTATTTAAGGAATCAGTTTTATTATTATGGAGAGAAACCCTATCCTCATTATCAGTCTGCAAATCACTGTATAAAAGTAGCCTGGCAAAACTGGCTGAATGAACTTACCCAATTAACCCCAGAATATTTTATTCCTTCATTGTACTCTGCTATTGCATCTGACAGTTTTGTGGCTCCTCTGATCTAATTAAGGATTTTTGGCAAGCATCACGGTGTTATAAATTTTGAAAATGGAAGCCAAACCTGGCTCACAGTATTTGCTTCAAATCAAGAGGAGAGATGAACTTTCATTTACTCCTTGAACTGACAGATGAGTTTTCATGAGAAATGTTGACTTCCGTTTAGCATGTATGCAAATATATATTTATTTATGTATTTATGTATACACATTTATATATTTACTCATCCATGTTCATGTTATAAATGCTTGTTTTTTCCTAAGAGTTTATATTTTCTGGTTTTATTAATTGGGAAAACACTTTATGATGAAAATAAAAACAACTGGTAATTCTGGCTTTCAAATTCTTGTGTGTCACAACACAATACTTCAGCCTTCCTTTTGGCAAATGGGGGATTTACAAGTAGGCTGTGTGAAGCCAGTCAATTCTTCTGGGTCAGAGGATGACAACCATGAGAACTGCAGTGTTCATCCCTTCTCTGAGAAAGTCTGGTAGAAATGAAAGTTTTAACCTGTGCTGGGCTACTTTTCCACTCTTCTCTGGTGTTTGCAAGTTCAGTGGCGTAACAGACCTAGAGGTTTTCTATGATATGAGTTTCTGCTCTGCACTATGCTTTCTAAAAAGAAATTTAAAACCTGCATGCTAGATTGTGCACCAAATGTTGGCAGATTCTCTGGCTGCTCCTTCTATAGCTCCATTCCTTCTTTGACTCCTATAGCTCATGCAAGAGCAGTTGGAAGAGACTGAGATATTGCTTAAAATGGCTTTTGAGGTGAGGTATATCCCTGCCCACTCCCAGCACCAGGCTGATGGCAGAAGGAGCTTCATGCCTCTGCTCCGGTGTGTAGGTCTGACTCAGTGTTGGGGGCAGCATCTTGGTCCTACACAGCATCTCCACATGCTGGAGCCTAACCTACGATGGCAGTGCTCAGCCAGCGTCAGGAAGATGAGTCCTAGAAACCCCTGGCTTCATGTATCTCATAGCTCTATGGGGACTTAGAGCAAGTGAGCCAGAAGAATCCACACCACTGTGATGGAGATGTGTGGCTGGGTTTTAACATGTGCACGGGCCCCAGCTGCAATCTGAGACTAGCTGGCATCCAGCAGGCCTTTGATGGCTTGCTGAGGCTTGGCAGAAAACCAGGCTCCTTATCTTCCTTTTATTCCGAAATTCATTTGAGGGAGAAACCATTATTTTGTGTGATAGTGTACCAACACATTGTTAAGGTTTATCAAACACTGATGTTACCCTCTATAAGTATTTATCTGTCACCATGTTCTGGAAATATGTTAGTAAGCTACTGTGTGAAGCTGTTAGCAATGGCTACTGTGTAATTATGATTAGGAGTGTGTTTAGGTTACTTCTCTGGTTTTAGTTAATAGATAGAAACTTGAGTTACTCTGCTTTCTCATGTTTGGCTGTAAAAATCAACATCTATAATAGATTTAGCTACAGACTGCAGCTACGCAGAAAGCACTCCCCTTGTTGTTTTCCTGGATCCCAGTCCCTAAGACACCACAGAGGCGAGGCTAATTTGCTGTGTGATGTTTAGGAAAACAGCTGGCATCTAAGCCATGGAGATGGGCGGTCCCTAGTATTAGCCCAGAGCCTCCACAAGTGCTTTGTAGACGTCTTTCACTAAGTGAAAACCTCTGATCTTTGTAGTCAGTATATTTAATAAGCTACCACTACTCTGTGAAAATGCATCCATTATTCTGACATAAAGAGGACACTTCCTTAAGCGATTCAGCGTCTGTTTCAGTGGACGACATGCATTTATCAATCCCTCTAAAACAATGACGCAGGTGGTGAAAAGTCACATCTCCTGCCACAAAGGGGAAGTCATAAAGAAGAGGACATATGTTATTGTTGCGTAATTGCCACAGAGCACTGTTACTGATGGTATTAGTGAGAATGTATTGTGTCAACCTACAATAATGTGCAATAATTTTTGTGTTGTCAGCAGTGTGGAGGAGACCTTCCCTGAATATTCAGTGATACCAGCTTCTAATTAGTAGTGACTCAGAGAAAATTTCCACAAGTTGCCACCAAGAAAGATAAATGCTGGTAATTGACATGTTCAAAAGCACTTAGTATTTATTTAACACTAGTCTGTTACCAGAGTTATTGGATTTTTGCCAATGATTTCAGCCAAAGAAAGTAAGGGCCAACAGCAAAAGTTGAAAGACCACAACTAGAAGATAGTTTTCTGAAAGACATTATTTCTAAACAAGAAATGAGGGTGACTTCCAGCACCGCTGCACAAGCTTTTCTAACCAGTGTGTTCTCATAGAAGACATTTGTTTTTAAAAATAATCTACTCGATCATAAAAATCCACTTAGTTTTTAATACCTGTATTTTCTTAAATGTCTTCAATTATCTGTATTCTGAACAAGTAAAACAAAAAACTTTAGGGCTGAGATGTTTTCATTGTTGGTGTGAAAGTACATCTAAAGTTTAGTGCTCCTTGGAATATCCATATCTGTAATTAGTATTTGAGGAGCTCCAGCTTAGTGCTTAGAACACTACTTATGATACTTTTTGTATCTATGAAAAGATAACCAGATATCAAATTTGAAGTGAAAACCAGAAAGTACAGACAGAATAGGTTATCGCAAACTTTTCTCCGTCTGCTTTCATCTGAAATTTTACTGGACGGACTAGTGAACTTTTCTTCATTTTATAAATAGTTGCTAACTTAAAAACTGCAGATTCTCTAACACCTTCACTTATGGTTAGAAGTAAGAGCTAAAATTCATCTTTATGAAGTGATTGTTTGAAATGGGAAGGAGGAAGAGGTTTCAATATCCAAATTGGATATTGAAAGACTGCAGTCTGCAGCAGCTGTTTCATTACAGTTGCAAAAGCCTAGAGATAGATTAGCAGAATTCATTAGACTTTGCTCTTCTATATGGAGCAAGACTGATCTCAAGGACAGCAACAGAGTTTGAGTAGCAACATACTTTGTTCTCTTCATCAGTCAGAGCAATTGTGTCAGGCAGAAGAGCTGTATATTTGTTAAAAGCAAAATACAGTATTGAGACTGTATGGGAGAATTGGCTGATATGCCATAGGGTTGTGCTGCCATCCAGAAGGACCTTGACAAGTGAAATGCTGTACCTGGGGAGAGAAAACCCCAGGCACCAATATATGCTGGGGGTCACCCAACTGCAAAACAGCCTGGCATAAAAGGACCTGAGACCACTGGTGGATGCTAGGTGGTCCATGAGCAAGCAATGTGCCCTTGTAGAAAAAAGGCAAATGGCAAAGAAGGCAAATGGCATCTTGGGCTGCATTAGCTAAAGTATTGCCAGCAGATCAACAAAGGTGATCCTTTCCTTCCACTTAGCACTGGTGAGACCACACCTGGAGTACCATGTCCAGTTCTGGGCTCCTCAGTACAAGAAAGACATGGACTTACTGGAGAGGTCCTTGAAGATCATGAAGGGACTGGAACATCTCTCCCATGAGGAAAGTTTGGGAGAGCTGGGCCTTTCAGCTTGAAGAGAAGGCTCAGTACCATCTAATTAATGTATATAAATACCTCAAGGGAGAGTGCAAAGATGATGGAGCCAGGCTTTTGTCAGTGGTGCCCACTGACAGAAATGGAGGCAATAGATACAAACAGAAACACAGGAGGTTCTGTCTGAATATCAGGAATCACTTTTTTACTGTGAGAGGGAAGGAATACTGGGCACAGGGCAAAGGGCAAAGGCTGCCCAAGGAGGTTATGGACTGTCCATTCTTAGAGATATTCAAAAGATACTCATTCCTTGGATATGTTCCTAGGCAGCTGTCTGTAAGTGGCCCTGCTTGACTGGGAGGACAGGACTGGGTGACCTCCAGAGGTCCCTTCCAAGCTCAACTGTTTTGTGATTCTGTGAAGATGATGGTGAAGGATTTTATACAGACATGTTAGCCATGCACTGAGCTCAAGAAGTTGGGAAGCAGCTGTGCAAAGCCTCACTCATGCTACACAAGTAGCAATCATGCTATGTTAGTCCCAGTGCTCAGGGAAGACAAAAAATACGTGTAGAATATTTCAAAGCAGCTATGTAATGGCTTGAGACCTATACCCAAACCATTATAGGAGATGTCATAATGAGAACAAGTTGCTCCTTTTTACTTGAATGGAAGATATCATACGTACCAAATGCTCCTGCAAGCTCGAGGTCTAGGTCCGCATCATATGCAGAGATACAACTCATCTCTACTGATGTTAATCACCACTATGCAAATGACCACTTTTGAACTAGACATCAAGGCTCCTTCTGTAATCAAAAGGAAGAGAGAAACTCCGATTGAACCCCCTTGATCTGTCCTCAGAGGGGTATTTAAAGCAGGTAGGATGTATGCTCCATTGCTGGCAGTGTTCAAGACTGGGTTGGACAGAGCCTTGGGTGACATGGTTTAGTGGGAGGTGTACCTGCCCATGGCATGGAGGTTGGAACTGGATGATCTTAAGGTCCATTCCAACCCTAACTATTCTATGATTCTATGGGTCTCTGGTAGTAACCATTGTATCAGACATTAAAGGCAAGTAAGCTAGATCATATTCTCAAAGATTCCAGCCAGCAATGCCCTTCCCTTACTTCTTAAATGGTCCAAAATAACTGTGTCTTTGCATCCACTGATTTCTTTTGGTTCAGTACTGCTTACAATTGTAAGACACATATTTAAGTAGTCTTTTCCAGATATGTCACTGTTTTTTTTGGAAACTTTCTTTCCAAACAGAACTCATGATCATGGAGCAAAACATTTATAGCTGGATAAATACACAAACTGTTCAGTTTAAAGCTGTGTAAATCATCTTGGCTTCAGTTAAATTTATTCCATCTGCTATTATCATCTGTTGTTACAATAATTAATAATTCCCTTAATATTAAAATGTCAGTGAATCAGAAAACGAAACAGCTCTATGGACTTTTAGTAGCTAATGGCATCACATTCAGCAAGTGATCCAAGTCATACAATTAATCATATTTCACCCCCATAGATGTTTGTAATTTTGTCATTAATGTGTATTTGCATAATCACATAATGAGATCTTTATGACTCATGCTTTATGATAATTTGGATGCACAATTTTCTATCTCAGAATTGTAACCACTTGCAAAACTGTTATGGTAGTTTCTTTTTTTCTCATTGAAGAGATATGAAGACCCAATGAATGATTTGGTCTTGCTATCTCAGACCTCTTCTGTGACTTACCCATAGAAACAGCTTTCCATGCTTAGTAGTTACTTAGAGAGAAGTTTCTAATGATAAAAGATGTATCAAATATTCAAGTGGACAAATCTATTATTTAGATTAGGAAAACATATAATATAATTTCACAAAGTTTCCTGATTTTTATTAACCAGTTTATCTGTTTTCAGTCTTTTTCAATAACTGAAGAGAGGATTTTCTTTGGAGGTCACGTTTATGGGAAAGGAATGTATGTATTTTCAATCTACAGACTTCCGTTCTGGTTGATAAAAATGATTTTCCATTAACTTACTGAGAGTTTTTTATTAAATTTAACATTCAATTCACAGTGCTTAATGACATCTCATTCCGCATAAGATGAACCAATCTGGGCAACTGGGTGGTATTCAGACAAATGTAACCATCTTAAAATAACTTTTTTTCTCAAGATATTTTTTTTTGTCAGGATCCAACCTGAAAAAAAGTATTTTTAAAGCCATGCTCAGAACAGATAAAACATGTTCAGCTTTAAGACTCATTTTATACAGATGTAAACATTTTCATTTATAATTAATCCAAGTTGCCAAGTAGAGTAAAAAAGCCTGGCATAAATCATTATGATGATCGCTACTTTATCCCTCAACAACTTAGACCAAATAAAGAACTGTGGAGACCTGTAGCATGGTTGTGAATGACAACCATGCAGATAGGAGCAGTAAAGATGACAGTATCTCTAAGCATTTACAAGGATTGACATTGCCTGTTAACGACAAACCCCTTCTAAATCGCAAAAGAATGTAAACAAAGAGCTGGACTTGGATGTTAACACCTGCATCTCTGTGCTTGGCTCCAGTGTTCATGTTCTTCAGATGGAGGTTTATTATGACAGCCAGGAACCACACAGATTGACCCTGTTACTTTACAGCTTTGAACATAAATATTACTTCCATCCACCCTATTTTTGAAGATCTTTCGAGTTGTGCTTCAAATATTTTTTAGAGGCTTCATTTTTAACCTGATAGATGGTCTGTTCCAGTGGGTTTTGTTCCCCTTGTTTGCTGAGACCATGGCACAAAAGCAGAGGACAGGAGTATTTGAGAGGGAATTGCATGTTGCCAGTGTGATAACAGTGAGGGATCCCTACCTTTAGCTGTGCAAAACACCAAGAAGAACCAAACCCAAGGAGCTTCAAAAACTGCAACAGTAATTTGAATGGTTTAGATTCCAATGGCAAGCTATAAAAACTCTTCAGCTCATTCATAATTTATATTTTGCTTCTCTTCATAAAGGCATTGTCCAAATAGAATTCACATTCTAAACAATCTCCCTAAGTATAGATAATATAAAAAATTATAATTAAAAGAACTGCAAAATCTGATTTTCTGAAATCTACTATATGCTACTCACTTATTACTCACAATTGATTTCAGTCTTGCCAGCTTTTGCAATCAGATTATCTTTTGTTTACTCTGTTACTCCATCCCAAACTCTCTCATTTACGCAATATCTCAGGGATAAATTATAAAATGTATTTCAGATCCTTAAGGTCCTGAAGTGTCTCCTCTTAAAAATCCCTGGAATGATACCAGGTGACATCACAAGCAGATGGTATGGATCTTCACTTTGGTCAAGCCAAAACTTAAATTATGGGGTCAGGTGAGAATTTTAATAGCGACATTTTGACCTACTTTTTATTTTTATTACAATGTTATGTTACATAGCTAAAAATTTACTTTGGGAAAAACTTTGCAACCATGATTAAAATAGAACAAGGTGTGAAAAATTTGGGAAGGCAATGCTCAAATTTAGTTGAGAATAAAGTGGAGATAAACTTACATGCCAGAAAATTGTGGGCTTTTTTTGTTTGGTTGGTTGGGGTATTTTTCCTGGTGTTTTATTTTTTTTCCCTATTTTTTGTAGGTTTTTTTTGGTTT
This sequence comes from Psilopsiagon aurifrons, assembly GCA_025447955.1. Classification (NCBI taxonomy): domain Eukaryota; kingdom Metazoa; phylum Chordata; class Aves; order Psittaciformes; family Psittacidae; genus Psilopsiagon; species Psilopsiagon aurifrons. Next base: position 20,377 of record JAOEHY010004155.1, on the reverse strand, counting down.
GGTTTTGTTTTGGTTTTTATAGTTCTGTCTCCTGGCTGTGAGTGCATCACTTCCTGGCAAAATGAAAAAACAGCAGACATCAACCCTCTCAGTGGAAAGTCAGATGGCTGAACCACTGAAGATTCTGGGGACTTAATACACAAAGCTGTCAAGACCTGTACTCACAGCCTAGCAAAGATTCATCTTTCTTTGGCACCTTTTTTGATAAGCTCCCAGACCTACATTTATTTAACCCTGACACAGTCACAGTTGGAAGCCCATTTTACACACAGAGAAATTAGCCCAGCAATAACTATGCTGAAACTCCAAAAGCCTCAGGCTCAGATGGGTACGACTGATTTTTGTGTAACAGCCAGCTTTCTTCGCATGATACCTTGCAAACTTCATATTCCTGCTCCTTCAGTTCATCTCTCACAATATCTTTTATCTTAGGCAAAGCAATACAGATTGTCTAGCAAATATTAATATCTAGCATTTATCATATGTGGATGTGAAAGCAATTTATAAAGTAGATAAGTACCATCCTCTACACTGTGATAAATCTGGGGCAGCTGGTGTCATGAGCTCCTAAAGAAATTAAGCTCCTTGCGGGAGAAAGGTAAGTCCTATTACAGATTAACAGCAGGTTAACAGGTAAGAAACAAAGAAAAGGAATAAATGGTTGGGCCTTACAGTGGAGGAAATCCACAGATTACATGTATCTTTGCTGTGTCTGTTAGAGTATATAGAAATGAAAAAGGGTAGAGAACAAGGAGACTAATGTTGATACCAAATTATTCAGGGTAGTAAAAATGAAAGCTGATTGAAAATTACTGGGGAGAAATGTCATGGTACCAAGCAGGCAATAGGATGACAGATGAAATTCTATGTAATAAATGTGAAGAGATACACAAGTGGAAAAACAATCCAAGACAATGGGTTCTAAACTATCTATTTCCATTCAGGAAATAGAACTTTTGGTTATGATAATAAATCTTTTCTAACATCAGGACAATTCTCTATAGTGGACAAAAAACCAATGAATATTGTAGAAATTGCTGCAAAAGAAATAGAAAACAAACCAGAAAATATTTCTTATGCCATTAATCCATGTTGAGAATGCATTTTAAAATGTGGTATAGAATTGGTTGTTTTCATCTCAAACAGGACTTGGTGGTATTAGAGAAAGTTGACAGAAGACAAAGGCTTGGAGCATTGCTTTGTGAGCAATAAAACTAATCAGGCAGCTGTGAAAGGAATACACAACAGATTACATGGGTAAGTAGAGAAGGAGCAGTTGCTCATTGTTTCTTGTTATCTAAAAAAAAAAAATGTCAGAATCAAATAAAACTGAGAGATGACATGTTCAGAGCAATCAACCGAAGACATTTTTTTCCACACTTCTATTTAGACCGTGTCTGCTCCAAGCCATGGTAACACAGAGTAGACTTGACAAATTCATGAAAGAAAGATCCATCTACAGTTATTAAGAACAAAGATACCAATTCTGACTCAGAAGCCCCGTATTTATAGCACTGGAATCCAGGAACTTTCTCTGCTCTTACATTGCCCATTACTAGTAGGCCATTTTCAGAGACAGGACAGATTGACTTTTGGAGTTTTTTAGAATTCTCCTTCAAAGCCTTTTGTTTTCCAGAAGGGTGATGGTTTAGTCGAACAAGCAAAAACTGTGGAATTCAGGACTGGCAATACAAACCTTCATACTTCAAACCTCCATACTTCAAACCTCCCACCTCTTGCAGCTAGGTGTTATACTTTTTTTCTCAATATACTGGTATTCATCCTGGCTGGCAGATTCTGCAAAGAGTAGCTCATACACCTTGCTGTCTCTCGAACTTTCATTTTCAGGAAACTGACATTGGAGATCATACAGCTTTTCTCAGTCAAACAGCAGAAGAGCTTATAGGCAAGAAGTAAAATCAGATCCCTAAACCAAAGACATGAAGTTAAGACCTTAGTTATATAGACCTGGAAACCTGTCCCCTACAAATAAAAACCCCAACATGAACCAACAGCACACGCCAACCCCCCACAGCCTAAATGCCCCTAATGTCCTGGCTTTATCTTCTAACTTCATCTTTTATAAATACTTTATTCACTAAGCTTCACCTTCATAATGCTTCACTTTCTTACAACTCTCCATCACAAGTCCTTTCATTTTTTTTACTCTTTGGAGCTGGATTTCTTTCTCTAGCACACTTTTCATGTAAATGAAGCCTCTAGCGGCAGACTGCAGAAGTGATGAAATATAAATCTTCATTTGTATTTCTGGTATTCAAGGTTGTTCAGTAACAGAACATGACAGTGTCTTCAAGGCTGTTGCAATAGGATATGTGCTACAAAAGAAGAATTCATTATATGGACATCTTACCAAAACCTGAGCTTATAGCCAGCAATTACTTCCTCAAGAACCACATATAAAATACTAATAATACAGTTAACTGGTCTGAGAATCCCCCTTCTGCCTCTGTATTTGGTTATTTTTAAGCATTTTAACCATTCTTATAGAATTCTTCACTTAAAAATGGAGAAATGAAGGCATAGAAAATGAAGCAAGCTGGCTTGATTGTGGCAGAGACATGGGATGTAAATCTCCTGTTTTCTGGTACTTTTTTGGGATCTCATTATGGGTGAAGCTTGCATTTTATTTGCAATTTTATAAGGTGCTATTTTCCATTAAAAACATGAAAAGACTTAAGACTTCTTTTTTGCTTTTTTTTTCCTTTTTATTATTTTTTTCCCTTGAAATGGCAGATGCCCTATGAGCCTGGGTATAACTTTAGCTGTTTATGTCCATGAGAAGGTTCTGATGATGCTAAAGTATTTGATTTATGTCAGGGTTTGAGTACTTCCCTATCCAAATGATCTAAACTTCAAAATTGTTATGGGACAACCTCAGCAATGAAAGGTACCTAGAATGACTGCAGGCACAATGAAGGAAGGGATATTGAAAATTTTGCTTTGAAAACACAGTTTATTTTATATTTGCCTTCAGAGAAATATGCTTGCCCTCTTTTATATTTTTAACCCTTTTTATGGTTTTCTAGTCAATTTTACCTTTACTGCAAACACTTCAGTGTTAACTTCTTTCAGCTGTTCCCACATTCAAGCCCTCAATGTCAATATTGAGGTCTGTTACTACATTCTAAAAGTCTTGTAGTGTATTCAAACCCCTTGTAATCTCTACATCACTATTTTGTCCAGCCTATCTCTTAGGACTTCTTCCAGAAATGCCTCACTCTTGTAAGTTTAGTGTCTCACACTAGGAAAAAAAGTTGTATAAAAAGGATTTTTTTGGGGCTTAGCTCATTCTACCTGGCAGTTCTTAATCTATGGAATGTGTCTCTCTGGTTTAGGAATCAACAAATACTTTTCTGATTCAATGTCCTACAATAATTGATAAACCAGAGAAATGACAATGCAACTGAAAACATATGAAAATACTAGAATTTCCTCTACCACTTTAAAATTACGTTCACTCTTTTCATCACACTGTGCTGCAATGATACACACTCCTTTTTCTGACAGACAAAAACCTTTCGTACTTTCCTTTGGTGTAATACAGACTGCACACTAGATGAGTGAGATAGCAGAGAGTCATCAATTACTGCAAATAAGGAGATAAACTGAATGGTTTTTCAACAAATTTAAGTCAGACTATTCATAATTCGGAGAATAGATTCCCTAAGTACTGCCTGATAAGGTTAGTCATCTTTACAGTTACAGCAACAACACCTAAAATATTTCAGAGGTAGTTTGTTGCATAATCACTTAATATACAAGGTACCACAGCCGGAAACATTGTCTTCTTTCTCTCCTTAGTTTGATCACTGTGGTCTGCGCTTCAGAGTTAAACAACCAGAGTTAGGTGTCAGAGAAAGAGAGCAAAATAAGATTTGTTAAATTAGCCTTTGGACACAGACATGACCAAACAGGGAGATGAAAACAAAATTCAGACTGAGCTTTCAAACTGTACACACGATTTTAGCCAAACATCTTTTAAAGGTTACACAAATCACGGAAGTTAAAACATGCAGAGGTCTCTGAGGGCCAGATTCAAGCCTGTGCTGAGGTCCACACACCTGAGGAGCATAAAGGGACCTTGAAGCAGCCTTTAATGTGCAGCAGAGGATTGCCCTAGAATGGAGAAATCTGCAGCTGGCACAAAAATGATGTTGCTACCTCTTCATCAGTCCCTCTGGTCTACAGCATATAAGAGCATGTCAAGGACAAAAGGGAGAGCAGCCAGAATATATAGTGCACTACAGAGCCTTGCCAGTGTAATGTGAATTTTGGATACCAGGCACTAAAGAAGCATAGACATGTGTTATGATGGAAGTTCTCTCCTTTCTCATATTTCTCCCCTTTAAGAAATACCTCAGCTTCCAAAATGGTCCCTGCTGCTTGCTGGGGAGAAGTAGTTTAAGGGTTTGCAGCAAGAGAAGTAGCATCACCAAAAATCTCAATGGTTAAATAGCAGTGATTTATAGCTGTTAAAAACCAACTTGCAACCTTGTTGAGATCTTTCACTATATAAAAGTCAGGCTCATTTTTGTTTCTGTTATTGCTGTTATCCAGATGATCATTCAGACAAATTAATGAGTCTACTGCTAGCTGAAAGAGATTTCTAGCAAAGTAAATTTATCTGCAGCTGTCCCAATGGTGGGGAGTCAGCATAGTCTGGCTAATTTTGTAGAGTCAATTGGGAGTCCCTTCCTCATTCCTCTGAGAGCACACCAAGGTCAAATGGCAATGCCGAAGCCCTTGGTTTATAAACACCCAGGTCTTTTGGAAAGACAGACTGGATTCAGGTGACATGCAAACCTCTATATTTCTGTCAAATTAACCTTAACACATCAAGGTGTTTATGTCAGCTGGTTTCATAAAGATGGGTGATACCTGGTATGGCATGAAATAAGATACATTTGAATAAAAGATACTTGTGCACCATGAATATCTGGGTTAAAGCTATCTCTCAAAATTTTATATGAAAATACATAAACCATCTTAAGTGGCAGAAGGTGATTTCATCACTCCCACTCAGGTGACTGTGTGTAATCTGTGTGTGTAGGCATCCTAAAACTAGACCTGCTAAGTCTAAAACCCACAAGGTTAAGTATAATCAGAGCTGACTGATCACACCTTAAAGAAAAGGTCCCTCCCCACCTAGAAGGGCCTATTGTGCAGGGTCATGAGGATTATTCAGGCATCTCAATATATATAACTTTAGTCTTCCACCAGCAACAAAGCTGATAAAAATGCCCTTCTTTTGCTCCCTGATTTCAGAATACTGCTCCCAAGCCACTTTGCTCCCTCAATTATGCAGTGCAGCCACCTGAGTGTAGCATTGTATCTGTCTGTGGTCACTGAAATATAGAAAAATATCTACTTTCTCATCGATGCAGCACAAACGATATCAGAATAATACAAAGGAGGCAGAAAAATCTCTAAGAGAATAGGAATAGTTAGCCAGGCCAAGGGAGAATGGAAATGAATTAGGCTAGTTTTGTCAGTAAATAAAAGATATTTTTGAATTACTTCCTGAGGCCATCAAATGCAGCCCAGCTTGCTTTGTCTTAGAGCCCTTAAAAAATTGCCATCCTGTTTTTAAGACATTGCAAAAAAATTGGTGGGTGAATAGCTAGAATTAGATTCTGATGACCCTATTACATTGGTTTAGTGTGCAAAGACACTGACGTATTATGAGGGTAGAATATCCAGACACTGCTACTTGAGCACTTGAGATCACACGGAGTAGAGAAGATGACAGACAAATAGACAGATCTTTAGAATTACAAATTTGTAAGTAAACAATAAGCCTAGGAAAAAGTTTTATTTGCTTAGTCCGAGACTTCTGTGCTTTCCTTAAGGATTTAGCCCTACTTCTGTTAATAATTTAGCTTTAAGCCAGAGTAGAGTACAATAATTCAGTAACAATTATTGCGATGAACAATATTGTTCACCTAACATTAGCTGCAAGGCATTACATCCGTAGTTGAAGCTGGTTATCAAAACTCCTTCATGTAGCAGAGAGAAAGACACATCCACCCAAGACACCTGATGGGGAAAATAGAGGATGAATATCCTCTGGAGATGTCCCCATCTCTTCATTGACTGTAGAGAGAGGCTAGACAAATAGGTTACACGAAGATGTAAATGTTGAGCAAATAGCTTAGACTAACTCATAAATGGTGGAAGTCAGCAAAGATAAATCCTATTCTCCACTCATTCCCTTTGTCTTTTTTTTTTTTTGCCATAGAATAATTTCAGCACAAATTCTTTAAATCAAGGTACAGAAACTCATTAATGGTGGATGCCTGCAATTACAGCTATATCTGCACTGCACAAATGTGCATGCAGCACATCCATCTTCTCAGAGCACTTTACAGAGCATACTCAGTGGTTCAAAGTTCTGAACCAGGAGGATAGACTCTGGAGGATCTCAGGAGCAGGGAAAAGGCCTTCAAGGCACAAACCCTGGCCTGACATTTGCACTATATATTTAAATTCAAATGGTTTGCTCTTTTCCAAAATGAAAGTCCTGAATTATGCTATTCAGAAGCTAAAGTCAACAATTAACGTGTTTGCCTGCTCAGTGTGCAAGTTGTTAGTGTATATAGTTTATCCTGCCACAGGCCTGTAGCTCCCTCAGTAGTGCTGCACTGACCACTACTGATATAACATTGTCACTGAGACAATGTTTGCTGAAAACATCTAATTAGATCAGTCAATTTGTCATAATAATTGCTTTATAATACATGCTTGTGTGGTGGTCCTCAATGTATTGCTTTGGAGTAGATTCCTTAAAATTTGGAGAAGAAATATTTTCGGTTTAGTTTTAAGTTTATTCTTGACAAGTAGCTCCTCCTATTTCTTGATTTCTTCTTCTTCTTTGTTGGTTTTTATTTATCATAATGTATTTTGAATTCAGAAAATATTTCCAAGAAAGGGAAATAGAAATAATAAAGAAACCTCCTTTTTACTGGATAGCTATGAAAAATGGGAGAAGATTTCCATTTAAGCCAGTTTTGAGATAAGCATACAATGAAAAGAGCTGAAAAATAAATTGTGAGATTATATTTTCACATTAAGGCTACTAAAATATAAAATATCCCTCCTTTCCACAACTCCTTTACAGTGATGAATAAAAAATTGTAAATTTTATTTATTTTGATAATTATCACATAAAATCGTTTATGTATTGGCTACAAAAAAAAAAAAAAAAAGAGAAGAAAAATAAAGGTAAATACTTATATTTACAGCTAAGGAAATGGAAGGAAATTCATTCTGCTACTGCCAGCAAAGCATCTTGCAGATAACTGGAACTCTGCTGCCCTCCTCAATATAACAAGCACTAACTAAGAAAAGGCGTACCATAAATTTAGTAAAAAATACAAAGTATGGTTAGCTCTTTGGAAATCTGAAAAAATAACACTTGTGGAATATGTACACCAGACCTCTTACTTTTGCTGTAATATATCACTACCTTTTTCAGAATAAGTTTGAGATTTTCTTTGTTTCCTTCTTCAGCTGTGTGACAGCTTTTGTTCCCCCTTGATGTCAATCAACTGAAACTCACTTCAGATTCCATTAGAAAATCAATACTGTTAGTGAATTGAATCAAAAGAGGTCATAATTCCAGTATTTTTCCTCTCCAATGAATCAATGACAAATTCTTTCTGTCCAGCACATGTGGGAGACAAAATTAAAAAGCAGAGCTGCACACTAATACATGGGTAGACTGAACACATGTATTGAGCTGCTACTACTAGCTCTTGGCTATGGCGCTGCTAATCATACTGATTTCACTCAGTGCAAATGAGGTGCAGGGCCGGGTTCATTGTGTTACACAAGAGCAGATGTGTAGTGACTCAAAATTTGTGATTTTCTATCACATTTAAGGGGTCTATTACTGCAATAGTGAAACACTCACTGCCAGAAGAATTTTAATGCATTTAATAAAACATGGAAATCCATAACAAGAACTTCAGTGAGAATATTTTTCTGTCAATAAATTTCTTACAGGCTCCTGGGATGTGTTATGGGGCTTGCACTTCTAATAGCTTCTTTGGGAAAGTTAAGGGTTACTGAGTACATGAAGTTCCCAGTCTTATCTGCACTGAAATTATTTCTAAGATGTCATTGATTCTCATCTGTTATGCTTAATTGGAGTTTTGAAGTAATTTTCTCTCTCTTTCCCCCAGTACATATTAAGAAAACACAGTTATTTGCATGACAAAGTACAATATGCAATTAAATTTGACTAGTTTAAAGAATTAGTGTAGTTTTAATGTAAATTCAAGGAGCTCTTGCTATATTGCTTACAATTGTAGAAGTCCAGCAAATTTATTTGCACAGGCATTTGAATAATTCTGTTCCTGAAAGTTAATTCTGCTCTCAGCACTTAGTTACAATTGCCCATCTCACAATATTTGGACAAAAGCATATCATTTTAATTTGTTCAGATCCAATCCTTTCCTAGGTTGGAAATCTGCTCTGATTTCACAGTAAACTGGTGCAACCCAAATCACAAGCTAGAGAGACCATTATTTGCACAGGGAAATTTATATTGGTTACAAGCTACAGATAGGGCTAAACTTCAGCCTAAACAACACCTTAGTAGAGTATCTACTGAGGAGGCTAAGGTTTCTGCATATGCCCAGAAACACTTCCTTGTGATTTAACCTCAACTTCCCTCAAACTTCCCTCGACTTCCCTGTTTAACGTGCCTCTAGAGTTATACTCTTTGAAATCTCCCTCACTGCTCAAAATTTGCCATGTTTCAGCATGAATTAGGACAACACCATCTGAAACCATCACAAAGATTTTACTGGTGCCGTTCACATCTACCTTAGCTTTCTACTCTTTGAACATAGACTTTGGCTCCTTTTCCCTCCCTGTGTGTGCTACCAACTGAATTCCTGAGGCCAAGCAAGCAAAATTCTCTCTTCTCGTTTTCTCTTTTCCCCATGACCCTCAAAAAAAAAGCATAAAAGCTGCAACTGCAAGTGGAGGGCAGAGGAAGTCACTGGCTGAGAAAAAGGAAAGGCTTCAGGGACAGATTTGTCCCTGCTCTGCAGTGAGAAAAGAGGTACTTTTGTATGAAAAAAAAATCTGCATGATTGTCCTTCACAGGAAGGAGAAAAAGATTGGTAGGCAACACAGAGTGGACCATTTTTCTTGTGGAGAGACCTGAAAGCCTCCAAAGAAAATGAGAGCCCAACATTGCTGGTAGCCCTCAACCTCCCACCCACCTCTCAGTAAAGTGCACTCATGTAACTGGGGCATGAACCGACATCCTTTAAAAGACAATGTTTCTCAGAGGAGCAGGTGCTTTTTCTTGGCAATGAAGCACCACTAAGGTGACTTAAATTCAAATTCAAAATCCATATCCATAGGACATACCCAGGCAAAAGCTCCTGTTTTGCTAACAGGAGCTTCAAATGAATAAAGCTGTTTATATTTGGTCTAATACAGCCAGTTATGAAGATGGCATATGAAAGATTCCATTCTTTTAGTAACTGTAAGACTTGTAAGGCAAACCATAAACTTACGCTGGAAGGAACTCATTTGAGTTTCATGAATTGTCTACCCTTGAAATCCAATTTCTGTGTTTTCTTACATGTTAAAAATGTTCACTTCTGTCTTTGCTAGTACTGTGGGCTTGATTATCCTGGCAAGCTTCATTGCCTCCAACGAGGTGAGGAAGCTTTGAGATAATGTGGTTATATGTATGATACTCAATAATTTAGTGGAATTGCTAATTGATCTCATTATTCAATTAATGCTGGAAGGCTTGAGAAATCTGGTCTAATTTCCCTGCTCCCTGGAGTCAAATTGATAGGAACGTTTTTTTTTGCCAAGAATCATCAATATTTACAGACTTGTATATTCACAAACATCTGAGAGGTTTCAGCCTCAGTATCCTGCTCTACTGTTTGCTCTTTCATCTCCTCTCAAACATGGACAGAATGATTGATATTTGTTTTGCAGAGACTAAAAATAAAATACATATCACATTCAAGTCTCATGCTGGAAATAAAATATAATTTTGGCTGTTAAAGTGTCCTTCAACAAAACAAATTCAAAACAAAATTCAGTTCTTATCCTTGTGTGAAAACAAAAATCCACCACAAACAGCCTACTAGGTTGGCTGGTTTTCCCCTACATTGCAAGCTCTTTCTACTGTCAACAGTATCTATATGCAGGCACACACATAGGCAGTTTCAGCAGTTCCCTTTCTCTTGTCTTTATGGTTTGTACACAATATACATTAGACTTTTTTGAGTGCTCAGCCATTAAAACTCAAGGCAGACTTTATGACTAGAACATAAAATAATGTACTCTGCACTTAAAGTCAAAATACATGAAGCATGTTATAAGTAGGTTAGAGTAATGAGGATAAATTACAGGAAATTTGTGTAAATTCTAGATGAGGAGGAAGTTGTCAAGGTGTGACGTTGGTTGCTGTATTATTATTTTTTTCCTTCACTCTTATTTCCACCCAGGCAAAACTCTTGGAGAGTGTCCGAACACAAGGAACTTTTTTCTTACTAGCCATTGCTCCACAGAAGGAGAATCACTCACAGCAACAGGGCGAACAGACAATTGCAGTTTAACTGTTCTTTTCATCTGTGAACTCAGTGACTGACATCTGCCTTTCTGGTATACTTGAGTGAAGGGGCTCTGGTGATGAACAAGGAAGGAAATTCCCTGAAAAACCATGAGAAAAACAGTTTTATGTTAAAGCTATGCTTTTTCATGAAACAACAAAAATTGTTCCATTCCTTTTTTTTTTCTCTTTTAAGAAAGAAATGATAATTGTTACTTCATAAAGAGATGAGGAATAGAGAAGGGCCTTTGAAAATGCACTGGAAAGAATGATGTCTCTGACAATCCATTCTGGGAATGTGTCAGTGAAAACAAGTACACATTCATGAAAAAACACATTGCATTTGCTGGACTGCAACACAGTCCAAATCTAAGTTGTGGTTGTTAGCAAAATATTATAAAACCTCACTGGTTTATATACAAGTAAATAGGAGTGCATGGGTCAAATGACCTTGCAGTTACTCCAGGTAAGAACTCATACGTGGAAAATAACTATGAAGTAGTTGATGAAAGCTACTGACTACCAGCAAACTCTCCCCACATGGCAAATGAAGGTAATTTGAAGAAGATCATACCAGACAGCTGACCTTGCACACTTGAACCAGTAAATACACAAATGACTTTCTACCGTGGTCCTTTGTCTCAAATGTTTGCACGCTCCTCTGTAGTAAGCGCAGGACAAGAGGAGCATCTTATGACAGAGCAAAATGTACCTAAGCTTTACTAGCTTCTGTTGCTGACAGTCCTTGATGAGTAGGATAACACAGAAATGAGCGGAAGGTGCTTCAGTGAGTAAGGAGGGAATGGAGTTCAAAGAGAGGTTTCCTTGACAAAGCTTGTTTGTGAGCATAATAGCTGCTTATGCTGTGAGTTCTTTACATCTGCATCTGTCTTATATGCATGTTGAAGATCATTTACAATAAGCTTTCACTTAGAGCTTTCTCTTGGAAGGCAAGGAATCACATTTTATCCTCGTGTACTGGCATATCAAAGACTGTTAATTTCTCTGCATACATATTATTTGTTTTAAAATTAATTTCATATAATTTCAATTTTCTTTTCACAATTTTTATACTCTCTTTAAGTTCCTCCCTGTCTTTCGTTGTTTTGACTGCCATAGATAGTTGAGATTATATGTCACCTAGTAGTATAAGCCTGATTATGACACAGCTCCATGGCAAATTTATCTTACACGGTTGACACACAGAATTTACAGGGGTTTTGTTTGGGTTTTTTTTGCTTCCTGCTATTTAGAAAGCACCTAATGATGCTATCTAGAAAGTTCACATTTAGATAGAAAATGACCGTTTATTCACCTGAGAAAAGTTTCAGTGTGAGTGAGATCTTCATAATCAATCTTTTTTAAATTTTGAGACACTGCAGAATTACCTCATATCTCTTATAAATTTAGGTGCAACTGTTGTGTTCCAAAGCTTTTCAGTGTATCTCACCAGCAGTAACCATGTATAAAATATTGCAATGTTATACTTAAATTATTCTATTCTATGATTCTATGTTATTTTAAATATCCTGAATAACAATAATTTCTTATTGAAAATTATGTTTCCAAGATTAGTATCTAATGTTATCACCCCTTCTGAATGAATGCAGTGAAGGTATATTGTCCTAGAGCAAAACAGAGAGTAGCATCTGATGACTGCACAGCTGGATCTAGCTTTCTGCTGGCTTGTTTGTGAATGATGGTGCTGCAGCTGGTGCAGGAAAGAGCTCAAGGTGGACTCTAGGTTTTTAGACACTTTTTGCATCCTACTGTGGCCTGTATGCTGCCCATGCTAGTGTGCTTAAGTAAGTTTAGATTCAATGAGCGTAGTGGTTCTCTTGGATCCCAGTGTGACCATACATATGCAGCCACTTTCTCTGAGCAAGTTGCAGAAAATGAGATGACTGAACACATTTTTCCTCCTTATTTCCCATCGTGTTTGCTTACAGGATGAGCCATCAGAAAGAAGTCAGGATTTAAGCACTGTAGAAGCAGGAAGGCACTCCTGCACCTCATCCCACCAGAGACTGGTATCCTTAACTTCCACTGATATGAAGCCGTTGCTCATAAAAAACCCAAAGCGGGTGCTTCATGCCTTCCTGGTTCTAGATGCTTTTCCTGTCTCCTTTTATCAGGTCAAATGCGTGGAGACAATGGATTTCTTAATTAACGTTGACAGCTAAATTTAGAATAGATAATTAGCAGCGGCACCAGACTCACAGCCTGGGCACAGGTTCAAGGTTTGGAGAACACTGGTGTGGTCTGATTACAGTGCTCTCATCAGGCAATAATGCCTGCTGCTGTGGGCAGAAACATGAGAGAGAAATTGATTGTGAGGTGGGCAGTGTACTCTGAGCTGAAAGAGAAGGTGGATGATGTCAATAAGGTCAATGATCTCCCCACAAGAAGAGAACTGACTCTTAGACCTGCCCAGTATTTCTTCATTCAACAGTGGGATTTGGGGTGCTAGGTGTTTCTGAAAATCAGGCCATTCAGCTATTATTTTCTTAATCTTGTTTTTATTTACCTTCTCAACAGAAATAAAATCCACTCAGGCACATTATGCAATTGATTGTATAATTTATCTGTTATATACACAGCAGTATTTTTTTTTCTATTAATGAGCTTTGCATTAAAGAAATTAATTCCCTTTGGAGAATAAATTAAAACAAAAACATCCAGAGAAGACAAAAACTACAAAAAGCAGATGGCACCACATATGAAATGTCATCAGTTTTTATGCATCTATGTAAAAAGGCTGAGATGTTCCCAGCCTTGACATAAATTTTACCGATCAACCCAATCAAGATATCACAACTGTATTAGTGATTGCAACAAATTATTTTCTGCTCACCAATTCACAAGCATCACACTCAGCAAAGAGGCTAAGAGGGATGGTGCTTACTCTTATATAACAGTAAGGTTTCAGTGGATCAGTCTTCATATCAAGTGTAAACTTTCAAATTCATTACTTTGCTCATGTTTTCTACCTCTGCTGCCTCTGAACTTTCTTCCTTATACCTGCTTTCTATTTGGGAACCCGTGGTTCAAACAGGTTGAGCAAAGAGGAAGAATCCCTAATGATTCCCCCTGGGTTCAGTTTAACAAAGAGTCTTTCAGAAGCTTTTGCTTTCTACCTTTCAATTAATTTTTTTTCAAAAGACACCTGTCACACTCTGGACCTTAATCTGGATTCCCTGTTTCTCAGCTCTGTGTTTTAAACAGAGGAAAACTGAATGTAATGAGCTTCAGCAGAAGAAACTATTAGCACACCAAATGCGTTGCCAAAATCTCGTTCCCATCTCTTCATATCAGAATTGGTACCTGAGACTGAATTCCAGCGTACACAGAACAGTTCAAGAGCTCAAAATCACATTCTGGTACATCAAAGCTACGTGCTGATATACCTTGTCAACTATCCAGCCCCAAATCAGCATTGCTGGATTAGTCATACATATATATATGTATAATATGAATTTAAAAGCATTTAAAACTGAAATCTCCGGTAAACACTCAAGTGAAAGATACTTGCGGATTTAGAATTAACAGTTAATGACAACTTTCTCCCATAGTAGAGCTTGTTAAAGAAAATTGACTACCACATTTAAACATAAAAGTAACAGCATGGAAAATAGAATATGCACATATATGCTGCAAAAGTAGAGTTTCTAAGTGTGAACTCCGAAATCTTACTGGGAAAGGTAAATTTCAAGTAACTGGACACCATGTGAATTACACTAAGCTTTCTCAGTTACAGTTTGAGTCAGTAATAACATTATAACTATAAGAAAGATAGTATGGCTTAGATCATCTTGCATGATTTGTGGACACTGTTAGCTTAAAACCAGTGAGAATAAAATTTTCTTCTATTTTTCTATATTCTTAGCTGCAGCAACTTTACAATAGTTTGCGTATGGACAGCTTCACTTGTCCCCTGTATAATAAGATATTTCTGTTATTATTGTGATTCAAAGTCCTGTAGTAGAGCTAAAGGACTTCTTAAGAATATACCTTGCCACAACTGAAGCTGCAGACACATATAGTACATAAACTGCTTTCTATTTAGTCTTTTAGAAGACAGGAAAATTCCTCCTGTATCAGCAAGGGTTTTCTGCTTTTGTTTGTTTTTTCTTTCTGTAGAGATGATGTCATCAACTTCATTTATTTCATCACCAAGTTCTCTATATAAACATAAAACTAACTTGGATCACAAGAAAAACTAGTCAGAGACTAATCAGATTCTTAGTTATTTTTAATAGGAGCAGGAACTGCAAAGTACCTAAGCAGGGATGCTCCATGAAAAAATGGAAAGATTTCAAATTAAAGTCAACAATAGGTGTTTAATGTCACAGTCTGTCCATATGATTTGACTTTTATAGTCAGTCTGTGTAGGATGCCAGCTCTCAAGTTTATACTCAGTTTTGATTCAAGTGAACTTACACTGAACTTGGGTGAATAATTGGCTGTTTTCCCATATCAAAACTGACATGGAGGTCAAACGCCCTCCATCATGTATTATGTGTGCAAACAGGAGTAAACATTCACATGCTTAGTTGCACATCTGACCTTTTGAAAACCAGTCCTCAAACAATTTGCCCAAGGACACAGAATGAATCAGTGAATCATGTAAATCATAATTTACTGCTATTTCCATTTTGGTCACTTCAGCTTTTTTGTACGCAATACTCTAGTCATAGTACAATAATGGCTACCTAACATTATGTTAGAGTGCACCTAACTTCATTTTATGTCACCTGTCATCTGCCTATGAGGTTTTAATGTCTTATTCTCATCACATTCAAAACAGAAAACTTACATAATTTTCTATAATGTAATTATAGCTCTCTTATCATTTCCTCCAGTATAATGTCACAAGGAATTTTCTTCTGCTTCAAGTACAATTTAATTTCCTTTTTAATTGGCATTGTGTATTATTGTGTTTGTCAGGAATCTCCACATTTACATTTTTATACCTGGATGTATTTTCAGAGCAAGAAAAATTAAAAGCCAGCAGAGTGATTAATACAAATATTTGACTGGGAGGTCTTTAGGTCTCAAGCTATGTCTTTCCTTATGTGACTGTTACATTTCCCTGACCTCAAATCCCTAAAACACCTCATTACCCTGTCTTTTTCCTTGGTAGGCACACGGGGAATTAGACTTGCCTCACTTTATTTTCTGCACTTTCTAAGTGCACCACAACCTAGTACTATGTCTCGGACAGGCCTGATAAGATGTCTCTATATTTTTTTAATCCAATTTAATCTATATATATCAGGTAAAACTCAAAACATACTGGTTACAATCTGCTAAACTCCTGAGGTATTAGTGATTCATATTCAGCAAAAAATAATGCATCTTGTATTACTGCAAAGCTCAAGCAAAACCATGGAGATCAGACTTGGATACCATATTTCCCCCCAAAAAAGCCAATTGGTTTTCTTTGCCAAAGAGAGAAATAAGCGTCTATCAAGAGGTTCTGTAGCTGAAGCATGACCAATGCCCTTGTGGCCATATCTGGATGCTAATGGGTAATGCTAGTTCTTAAGTGAACAAAGAATTTTGACATCTGCTTTTAACCCTGAGAAAAAGTAAAGCAAGAATATTAGTGTTGTCTACAGCTACATAAAAGTATGAGGTAATTAAAGTAAGTTCTGTTTCATTAACATACTTATTGAGATTTTAATTTAATTTTGATTGCTAGTCGAGTGAGGCACTAGATTTGAGTAGAACACCTACAGCTGGCAGGAGACAATAAAGTGAGAGAACCTATTTTTACTAGTGAAATGCAAATCATTGAACTAAATAATTAATACAGTGCATTCTGATTTCTTAACCCAGAACATCGGCTTTTATATCTTGTGTAAAATCCAAAACCCAACCAAATTTCATTTTGGAAATGAATACATGTGTTAATTGTAGGTTGCAATTTTTTAACTGTGTGAAATTCCAGCATATTCATACGGAAAAAAAAAAAATATTGATAGTCTATGATTAAAAATTAAATAGCTTTCCTGAACCTAAAGAAAAGCTTACTTACATAAGTAATAAAAGTATTTTAAGTTAGTGGGGTCAAATTTATGAAATTGATCTTAAGGTCCTTTCCAACTCTAACTATTCTATGATTCTAAGTTGGGAGCGTGTGCCTTGCATGCAACTGTGATTTAAAATCTTACTGAGCATAAGTAAGAGGGTTTTGATTTTTTTGAAGCTAAAAAACAATTAGCATATGGGGAAAAAAACAGAAGAGATCTTTTTTATTATCCAATTTCTTCTATGGAAGACATTAACAACAAGAAGCTCTCTTTAAAAATAATGATGCTAGAAATGTTAATTTAAGAGAGAGCATACAATTTTCTTATGCATTGATGTAGAAAGTAATACAACAACTCAAACATGTTTAAGTGGCAGTGTGGAAGCAGTATAATCCATGGTCCAAAAGCTAATTACATTGACTCAGATTTCCCAAAAGGCAGAGAACTTCTGGGTGATCTGTTACTGCTGCTGTGAACCTTTACCACACATACACAAAGTTCTATGTGTGTTTTGGGCAGATAAGAATGAGTTAGTATATCAGTATGCACTTATCTGCTGAGCACTGTATAAAGGCTCCTGGCGATGAGGGTAAATTAATATAAGCTTTGGGTCCTTCTGTTTTGTGAATGCAACTGTACAGTTTTGTTTATGCAACTGTACCAAGACTTCATGTCCCAACGTGGGGAGGATGCACAGGACACATTGTGTCTTATTCTTGTTTTGCCTTACCTGGTCTCTATATTCGGGCCAAAGAGTAAAAATATCACTTGCAACATGCGACAGGAAGGAAAAGCAGATCAGGCTTTCAGCTGAGGACACCTGGCAAATACTGCTCTTTAAAGGATTAGGATCAAATAATTTGCATAGTATACCTCTTGCAAACACTAAATATAGATCAGTGATAATTTGGGGGTTAGTAGAGAAGTGGGCTCTGAAAAGTGGTGTTTCTTTTGGCCTCACAACTCTAATACACGATGATGCAGGAGATGTATTGGTGTAGTTTAATTGAACATGCTGTGGTACCTATGCGATGACTGAACCATTAACTCCTGTTATCTCTGTGTAGCAGAACTCAGTTTCAGGGCCAGACAGGTCTTATGATTTCTTCATATTCCTACTTCACTGCTCATCCAATTTAGCATGGGGACAGACACCAATCATAAGAGATCCAGGGGAAGATGCTTGAAAGTCCAGCCCCTGTGCTGAGATCCACTGCAAATTGCTTTTCCTCTTCCCTTAGCCTTTCCTAATGCCCTGTTTGTCTCAAACTGAAAAGCTCCTATTCCTAATTATGTAGGAACAAATCCCTTTAGTTCTCTGGCCCGTCACTCTCTTCCTGGAGTTGAGCTGCCTACGATCCAAGGCCAACTCCCATTCAGCCCAGCTGCATAACCTTGGTTTATACTAAGTAGACTGCTAGGTTGTGAGAGAGCTGAGAGAAAGCACGTAGCCTGAAGCCATGCAAGATAAGAAAGGTAAAACTGCAAACAGAGGTAAGATTGTTGAGATGGGGATAGGCAGCAGTTCAAAGATTCAAGAGAAAAAAAGCTTGACATGAAAATACATAAAATCCTAATAGAGGAAACAAAGGCCAGGAAGTGGCTAAAGCACAGTCACAACAAGGGTCTGTCCATTCTAGGGAGCAGTGGAGACTAACCATTCCCTATCTGACTGATGACTGCTTGTCCAGCAAAGGCTCACTGCATGTAGTGAGCCTATAAATGGCTAGTAGACCTCATCAGTCCTAGCTATTTGTCATGTCTATTGGGAAACAAACAACTGGAGTCTCTTTGCAGGTAGCAAAAGTTATCTGATCAAACCTAGGAGGGCAATGGAGGAGGTTTACCCCCATGTTCATCTCCATTTTCCCCCTAAGCTCTCTTGCTGGAGCTACTTACTTGTCAAAAGCCTGCTTTCCTTCTTCAAATGCAGGATTTGGGTTCAAGCTACAGACTTTGACTCTTCAGTTTCACCTAAGGGGAAATAAGGCACCATTTCACTTTCCTACGACCTTGACCAGCCCCCTTAATTGTTTTGTGAACTTCAGGCATGATTATGATGTAAGTATTTCTATTTAATATTAGTTAAAATGGTATTGGAAAATATGCAAGTTATAAGCTGGGTAATAATGCCAAAACTGAGATGAAATAATGTTTTCTACTTTAATACATATCCAAAGGATTCCCACCTTCATTTCCTCCTACATTTTTAAATGACACATTTTCAGTGAAGCTGAAAACATTTACTAGGTTTTCACAATAGAGGAAACTTAATATTGACACACTCAGCACTTTCTACTTAATATTTTTTTAGTCAACAACATATCATTCTTTTACTGTGAATTTAGAAGTGAATGTCATTCAAGACAGTATCCCAGTGATCAGGAATGATCACAAATGTCAGATTGTTGATGTGGATAAACATGAATTTTACATACACTTTAGGAACCTGTAGCAATTAAACCTGATTTTTAGATAATGTAACAGCCCAGTCAACCTTTAGTGGTGTAGGAAAAGCATGAAGAAAGGACATGTCTGATGTTTGTCCCATCACTTGCCTGCAAGTAATAAGTACATACTTGTCACTTCACTTGCTGGGAGAAGGCATCATCCTTGCTTGCTAATGGATTAGTTAAGAGTATCCCTTCTGCTTCGCAGCCTCATTTATCTGTCAAAATGAGAATCCTGAGAGTAGATAGGATCACAGCCTATGGAGTTGCTCTCATCCATCTTACTCTTTAATGAATGACCAGCAAAAAATACATTCAAGAATCTCACAGTATTGTGTTCACAATACTGTATCATTTACAAAAGTGCACCTGGTAAGGTAGAGAACATATAAATGACTGCTGAAAAATAAGAATAGATGGGCCTGCAGGGATTTGTGGTAGCATTCCTCCTCTACTTCTTTTTTGTGATAAGTAGTGTATATAATCTGAATCCTTAAGAACACTTTTTTTTTTGGAGGCCATTGTCAGCAGTCCTGAAGAATCTGTGGATTTTAATAGCGATCCTGAGAAGTTCCTTTGGAAACCGCACCATCAAAGTTGAGCTAATAAGGATTATTTTGCCTTTATGGGAAGGTGTCATCTGGTTATGTGAATATGGAATGAGGAATTTAAATGTTACTGTACAGAATCAGCTACAGGAAAGCTGCCAGTAGTATTTAAAGAAAAATACATAGGATAATTACTTGGATTATTGTGGAGACTTCATTGAAGACTGGTAACTATCATTCACATTTCTAAGAGAAGAACTGGAGTACAGCTTATTTCTTTTTGAAATCAATAGTTTTTAAAATTACTTTTAAAGTACCAAGGAAATGTCTCCTTTATTTCAAAAATTTTTGATGTATAGCATAGTCAGAAAGTTACAAATCTAGGTTTTATATCAGGTTTTCTTAGACAATGACATCCTTTGCAAAAACAAAAAGCTACAAACTCAACAACAGCAAAAAAAAAAAAAAACCAAAAACCACAACAAAACTGTCATGGGTTCAGCAGCAGCAGTCATTTTTCTTCTTGGTAGCTGGTGCAGTGCTGTGGTTTTGACTTTCGGCCTGGGAACAATGCCGATAACACCAATGCTTTTAGCTATGGCTTAGTGATACTTGGTCTGGCCAAGGACTTTCGGAGCCTCATGCTCTTCCAGGGAGGAGGGGAAGCCGGGAGGAAGAAGAGACAGGGCACCTGACCCAAACTGACCAAAGAGGTATTCCATACCACAGCAC